>JAQGAP010001147.1:0-22449 GCA_034697805.1 Orchesella bifasciata | reverse complement strand
ACTATATCTCATCTCACGTCTTTGTTTGTGCATATATTTCTTGAATTTTCGTATATCAGACTGCATGAGTAAATTCATTGCATCAGGACAACTCAAAAGGATTGGAGTCTAGAGCAAGCACAAGCCCACTCCTTTTCCTCTTGCATACATAAAACAAAAGAAGATTTAACTTTAAAGTTTAAAAATTGAAATGTCGGGATTTAGCCAATTTGTTTTCAACAGGGGGGCTCCAACAACTTTGCCCTCTTCGGCAAGGACGTATTGTGGTTCAATGTTTGCAGTTCGGTAAGTTAATTAAATTATTTTAATCCATCCCCATATTTGATCAAAATAGTCATATAACAGGAAATCTTTTTTGATAATAACTATTAAACTGATTATTCCTTTACAGGTTCATGGTCACCAGGCCAATTCTATTAACAAAAATTGGGTTTTTTGGTCCCTGTATGGAAGGTGTTGCAGCTGGGAGCCCTATTGTGCCTTCTTCGCGTTGTAATAAAAATGGATCAAAGGTGAATTTTTTTGTGCGGCTTCAGATCGTACAGTCGATGTACCACGACACCCTAGTTCCCGACAGTGAACTTGAGATTTATGAAAGGATGCGGATGTTCGAATTGCAAGTTCCAACAAATGGACCACCGGGAAAGGTGTTCGTTTTGACCCTACCCCGTGAGGTAAGGATTCCATCTGGGATCCTAGTGGACCTGAAATTCGAGCTGATTGTAAGTTTTAGTCAAATGTCAAATCATAAAACAATTAAATTAAAATTTATGTTGTGCTTGTTCTTTGACCCAATACTAATTGAAACTTTGCTTTGTAACAGGGACGCGATCAAGAGCTTCGATTCTTCCGACTTCCTGACAGCCACCCTGCTTTAGTTCGAGAAATGCACGAACAAAGTGGGGTTGAGTGGACATTCCTCGACTCAAGCAAGCAACTTTCAACTTTCTATTTTAAGGTTGAAACTGAGCCTAAAGAAGTGTATGGGGGAAATATTTCAATCCCTATGGATCCTGAAGGAAATTCCTGCTATTCTACTGGAAGTTCAAGCTACGGGTCAGCTTATTCAGAACCATTAGCGATTGGTACTGGCCCAAGTGATGAAGAACGTCCTGAAGACGACGTGTCTATGGACCCATTTAAAAAAGAAAACCCATTTGTTGTCGCATCTTTTTCAAATGAAAATATGGAAGCTCCTGATAAGGAACCCATCTATATGGACATTGCGGATATTCCACCAAAGGATCCACAATCAAACACAATCACCAACTTTTTTCCAATGTGTGCAATACTTTGAAATGTTTTGTAAAAAAAATGCACACAATAAATGAATAAGTTTATCAGTACAGAAATGTTTATTTTGGGTTCTTTTTTCATACTGACGTTTCATATTATGGAGTTTAATGTTTGGTTTTAAAAGATATCATTTAAAATTGCTCTGGTAGTTTACGTCAACCCATTTGCCATTTCTAAAAGCAACTTGAACAACTTCTCTTTGCTGGACCCCCCAATCGTCGGTACCTGCCTCATCCCGTTTTTCTTTATGTAGTTTTTTTGCTTCTGCATATTCCTCCGTGGCATTAAACAGATAATCAGTGTTTGTCAGCTTGTGCAGGTCTATCATTTTTTGAGCTCCTGTTTTTGCAAAACTTTCGCAAACCTGAACAGCTCCCTCGGGGTCATGAATATCCAAACTGGGTGGACGACTTTTGGCAGCCTCAATGAACTGACGCTAAAAATTTAAAAATTGTTCCTTTTTAAAAAGTTGGAAAAGGATTTCAGACCTAATCTCAAACGATAAGCTTACTTCGGTAAGTGGTGGAAGGAATAGATCGGAATTTATGATTTCACTGGCAGACTTTGGAACGGCTTCAAAATGGTTTGGCTCACAAGGCATCCAGTGGGTTATCTTGCGTTCCACTTTTTTACTTTCATGGTTAAAATGAAGTGAATACAACGGTCGAAAATGGGTGGCTCTTCTAGTGAGTTTGTATGGAATACTTAAAATATCCTGACATAGTAAATCAACGTCACTGGATGAAAACCTAGGATCAAATAAAAGTACAAACGGCAACTGCTTAACAAGTAACATTTTTGGTAGAGGTTCGTCTCAAAAATGTACCAACTAACCCAATGGTATGAAGCATCAGCGTTTTCCAAGAAATGTCAGACACTACACCACAAACATGCTTGCCAATAGATTTTTCAATCATCAGTCTCTTCACTTCATTTGTTGGAATGGGAATGTGAACAAATTTCTGCATTCTTCTCCTGCAATATTTATAAATACAAAATCTATTATTCGTAATCTTTACCTACTCATAAATTTAGTGATCAACGTTAAAAGTTATCATTGTCATTTCGTACCATGCGGCTGAGTCCACAACTTGTGGTAAATTCGTAGCCCCAAAAACAAGAACCTGCTTGCAAGGATTTAGTTGGTTGAACTTTTTTAACATATTCAGCTCAACGATAAATTGATTAATCTCCTCTTTCTTGTGCTCGCTTTTTGAGGTTTGTCTGTCAGGAAACATTCCTTCCATTTCATCTTCAACAAAGCAAGTTAACATAAGCATTTAATTTTTTTTAGTTTGATTTAGGCTTATAAAATTGATATCTACCAAAAAACACGACTGCTGGAGAGTTCTCCGTTGCAACTGAAAATATTGCTCGAAGTTTATGCAAATTATCCCCCACCATGGAACTCGCGTACGTTGCGTTTGTAATGTTCAAGAAATTGTACCTCAGTTCTGAAGCAACTGCCTCAGCGAACATGGTTTTTCCTTTAAAAAATAAACTCCAATGAAGTAAATCAATGAACAAAAATAAGATAACTTTAACTAATTTATTTTACAATTTAAATTTATTTGTTGGTTATTAGTTACCTGTTCCAGGTGGACCAAACAGCACGAGACACGTTTTCGCACTCGGGTCCGACATTGCTGAAGCATTCTCTGTAGTTTGATTAAGCCGTGGAAGAACATACTCTTCCATTAACTCTTCTTTTACGTCACTGTATCCGATGATAGTGTCAAATGAAGCGAACTCTCCTGTTGGTAATGACAAGTCCTTTAGTAAGGTTTGTACCATTGGTACAAATTTTGCCACGTCTGGATCGTTTAAAGGTAGAGCCTTGTCGGTTTTCTTCTGAATTTCAATAATGAAATCGCTCATGCTTTCTGCGAGAAGTTTTTCACCAACCTGGTGCAAAAAAATTTCTAACTGATTCACGTTAGAAAGTATTCTAGCTGCCTCCTCAGAAATTAGATTCCGTTCAGCATCTGTGTCAGCTATCTCGTAACCTAGAAATAAGTTACATGCATAAATTACAGACACGAAATTAACTGAAATTAGATTATGTATAATTATAGCTAATAATAAAACCTAATACAGATTCGGTACTTACATTGACGACATTTCTCAAGAAGCCAAACATGCAAAGCATGGGATGAGCTGTAAAATTGGTTTCTGAACTCGAGATTTGCGATATTAACAGTAGAGGTTTCTTGTAGTGCTAAAAGTTTTAGAGTGCGCTTTTCCGCAATTGTAGAATCAAAAGTGGTCAAT
Source organism: Orchesella bifasciata (assembly GCA_034697805.1). NCBI lineage: Eukaryota > Metazoa > Arthropoda > Collembola > Entomobryomorpha > Orchesellidae > Orchesella > Orchesella bifasciata. The sequence continues at coordinate 18,882 of JAQGAP010001147.1, read as the reverse complement.
GGAATCAATAATGATTCTCCAACGTTGATATTCACCACCATTTCACCGTTGGATCTTCCCGTATCACTCATATTGGTCAGTATTTATTTGCCTGAATAAGTCTTTTTTTTACTTTTATAAGCAGTTTAATAACAGAACACGAAAAAAACACTTCAACAACAGGCGGTCATCAGATCTGCACTTCTATTTGTAAAAATTCATTTGAGATGAGTTATGTACATATCCTTCACAACTGGTACAGTTGTTTGGTATAATTTTGCGTGCATTCGCATGCATTTGCATGCATTTTTGTCCAGCAAGCATGCATATCCATTTGCATCAACTCACACTTTTTAACCAGCACACTGAGTGTCACTTTGTATATACGTGATGATGTAGATGTTGTCAACATATTTTACTGTGACAGTAGTTTACTCGAGAGGAGACACTCCCAATTGTGGATACAAATTATATACCACAGCTACATATTATATGTATATCTAATATATTTTTCTACTCACCACTCTTTCCCTTTTCATTTTACTTTAATAAAAAAAGTGAAATATAAGGTCAATCAAAACATTTGTTTTAACACTAAAATAAACTAGCTTTAGAAAGCGAAACACTTAACTTGCTTTTACAAAATGCATCGAAAGCAGACACGAAACAGAGATGAAACATCACTAACTCAAGATGGACAGTGCAAATGTTATGACTGTGGCAAACCAATGATTCGAAAGAATCTCAAAACACATTATGAGGCTAAACACCCCGGTAAAACTGCTCGAGAGCAAGCTCCACAAGGCCAGGCTCAGCTTAGAGATTTCTGGGTAATCTTTTATTATTTTAAAACTCGTAAGTATAAATAAAGTTTTTGTTTGTTTATCAAATTTGTAACGTGTTTAACTCTAAATAGACTAGAACCATTCAAGAAAGGCAACAAAGACAACAGGAAGAAGAAAGAGAAAGGCAACGGAGGCAAGAGGAAGAAAGAGAAAGGCAACGAAGGCAAGAGGAAGAAGAGAGACAACTGAGACAACAGGAAGAAGTGAGAGAAAGGCAGCAAGAAAGTGAGCGTCTCAGACTTCAGCAAGAAGCCGAGGAGATACAGCGTTTGGAACAAGAGAGACAGCGCTTGGAACTAGAGAGGCAGCGCTTGGAACAAGAAGACGAAGAAAAACGGCAACTGGAAAATGAGGAGCAAGAGAGGCAGTGTTCGGATATGCAAAATCTGCCGGGGCAGCTAATCGAGCATGATCGTTCAGAATTCGGGCTTTCCAAAGAAAGAACGGTACCAGGCGAATGGCAAGATCAATCATTTAAATATTATCAACCACAAGCATTTGATTATCACCCTAAAGGATTAGGGGATCAACATCGGTCGTTTGGTTTTCAAAATCAGGCAGCTGGATACCAGGAACGGGAGTGTGGTTCATCGCCAGAAATCTTGGTAGATGACGTTCCGATGTTTATGAACCACGATGAATTTTCACGTGACTACGTTTGTGGGCATGAGCCACAAGAAAATATAACCGAAAACAATCAGTCTACTCAAGACAATGAAATAGCTATTGAATACAGACAACAGCAGGAATTGGAGAATTTTGCTGTTCAATTACGCAATGAAGACAATCAACATGTTTTTCAAGAGAACTTACAACCTGTCCCGGAGCCACAACGACTTGATCCCCAGCGTCCTAACTTGCATTTAATTGAAGAACCAAACGAAGCGCTCATGGTAAGCTTTAAGCTTACACTTGGATACATTATTGATAGTGTACTTTAGGTTCTAAAATTGTATTTAATTTTTGGTATTGTTTTGATTTCCTATTTCTAGCGTCCGGAAGAATCTTCTCGTAAAAGGAGAAGGAAATCGTACCTGGAACCTAACGAGACAAACGGATTTGAGGAGAAAGTTTTGGAAAAATTGCAGCAGTTAGACGATAAAATAACAAATACAAACAGGTCCACTGATATTGACTCTCTCCGAAAAGACATTCAAAATATGAGCTTTCAGATGCGTCCAACAGATTCCAAGAAACAACAAAAGACTGGTTCGCAGAATCAATCAGAGGAAATGGCATTTGACCAAGTCGAAATAGATGCAGCCATGCGAAGCAAAACAATTGAGGATTTTGTTAGGCGTTTGCCAAATGTACATTATCACTATGCTAGTGTACGTGATAAAGAAATAAATAAGCCTGATGGCTTATTTTGTGAGGATTGTCATAATCAAGTTGGATCTCAAATATCGGGGAAAGGATTTCATCGTTACAGTTTCCCAGACCAGTCTGAATGGAAAAATGTACTACCTTCGGAGTTTAGAAATCTGAAATCGCATGTTCAGAACCACGTTAAGTCAAAAGGACACCTTAGGAATGTAAAAGAAAAACTTAACCTCAGAGAACTTTCCTCGGATAAAGAAGTAAAGCGTCAAAATGAAACGGCCGGCTTTAATTGCGGTATGATTGCGTACAAATCGATTACCAAAAACCACAGTTATAGTTCATATGAAACGGACATCACAGCTGCCGCTAATTGTGGCGCTTACGTTGGTCAAAAAAACCATTCTCGTGCATTTGCTACCGACATGGTTGACCACTTTTACGAGTCTTTGAAGGAAAAGCTTCATGAACAAATTACTGAGCCTTTGCCGGGAACTGGTCGTGCTCCACCGTTATCACTCATCATGGACAAGTATACTGCTAATCATAGAACATATAATGTCACTGGAGTCAACACTTGGTCTAATGGGAAACTTACAACGTTTTTTCTGGATGCCTATCCAGTTGATGATCATACAGGAAATGGAATAGCCAAATCTGTTTACAATTCAACTGATAAAATGTTGGATCCGGATTGGCAATCAAGGTCGGTTTCAAAGCGTTATCATTTTATCAAATGTGAGCTTAATCAATAATGTAATTGAAATTTGTCCGATATAAAGGTACGTAGGAACATGTTCAGATGGACAAATGCTGCGACTGGACTACATGAAACACTTAGATACCTATGCGAGAAGACGAAATATAGAAAGTTGTGATGCTGAAGAGGAGCCAGAACAACAGCTGGAATCTGAGAGTGAGGAACAAGCTGTACCAGATTGCAAATTTTACACGCACGTCTGGGACGCTGCACATTTAGGTAATTTAAGTTATCCAGCATTACTGATTTTACTTTGTTATGTATATAAAGGAACTTTTATTCATTTTTTATGAATTTAAAGTCGAACTAGCAGACAAAGACGTAAAAAAGGATGGCAGTCATTCGTGGGTTGGCGAGAATACGGACTTGCTTAGCAAACTTAATCAAAAAGTCATGTATGGAAAATTAAGGGAGGAAGCTATCAAAACAGCAAAACAAAACAAAACCACCTTTTATGCTCCAAAAAGTTTTAGTACTACCAGGTGGAGTAGCTACGCTAGTGAGGTGTGTGACAGCACGCTTAAAAATTATCCGACATTTTATGACTTGCTTACTTGTCGCCAAGACCCATTGTTGCAGTCCATAAACAAACCTAGCTTTGTTTTAGAAGTGTCAGCGATTGCAGACATTTATGCGGAAAAAGGCAAGCTTTCCCGGACCCTTCAAGTTCCTGATATGTACCCGTGGAATATTGAACGCACAGTAACTCAATCTCGAGATAATTTGCAAATGATAGAAGACGTTCTAGACAATCCTCGTTATGGACCCCAGCATTTTTCAACCATAAAATCTCCCACTGAAAACTATAGGCTTCTGGAGCGCTTTTCAGAAGCTGTAAATGAGCTTTCTGAAAGTCAAACATTCAAAGGGAAAGAAATTGAATGCAAAACAAAGGAAGACTTAGAAAAGGACATCCATGATGTTCGAATAAAAGCTTCAAAGTTTATTCAATCTGAAGTTAAGCAGCTCGGAGACCGATTTACAAATGCAAGAAACGATATGCTAGAACCAATGGCAAATTTGTTTGATTTGGAACGAGTTCTTGATAGAAACACAGACCAGGTGCCAGAAGATTCGTTATATGAGTATTCAAACTCTGCAAAAGCCGCTCAGTACTTGGGGGCAAATATTTCTTACCCTGTACTTAAACGTCAATACCAGCAGTTTCAACGGGCAGTTGGGGAAGTTTCTAAAGAAAAATACAATAAAGCTGTTTCTAATGTAGAACGGAGGAGAGTTGAAAAGCAGTTTTATGAACAAATTTTTTCTGGATTACATGGGTCTGAGAATTTTCAGGACGTAAACCATTTGGCAGCAAGCGCAACAGTGAGGTTGTACAATGAGTCACAAGTTGAATCAATGGCTTCTCAACTTAAAATTTTAACAACTCAACGGCCGTTGGATCCAGAAAATGTAGCAAGGGAAGGATTTATAACTAGGTAGAATAATATATACAAAATCAGTCTGGTAATTTAATGCATCACGCTGCTATCTTAATCTCCAATAATAACTTTTGTGTTCACTTTTTTTCAGAAATGGACCTCCACCCAACCAGCACTGCAAACCTCTAGTGGCCGATGCTTTGCGTAGAAAATTTGATGGTGGTCCCGATAAATGGAATTTTGTTGACGTTTGCAATCGTCCTGACAAGTTAAAATTCAAGGCTACATCTAAAGTTATTGACAAAGTTAATTCTATTGAAGGTCGTATCAGTTACAAAAAGAAGTAGCAGTCCATGAGTAAAGTTACGCAAAGAACAGACAGTCATTTTGATCAAGTTTTTACCTGTAAATTTTTTATCAATAAAAATCTTAAAACGATTTAAAAAATGAATTACTAAGTAAAATATTGCATTCTTTCCGAAAATGGTGATTCGCATGGTCATTATAAACTACATTTCAGGCCTCATTTTCTAATACTTAAACTATATCTAATTACTAAGCTTAATAAGACATCAATTGCTCAAATGCCCATCTCAAATGCAATGCAGGAGTCATGCAGAAGAACATCTGCAGAAGCGCAAGTACTCTATGTATAACATGAGCACAACATAATATAAGCAGAAAGTGAACACCTTACCGAAGAACATTACATTTTTAAAGCAGAACATTTTTTGTGAGGTAAAAAAAAATTTATCTTTTGTGGAAAATTTTTGGATTTTTTTCGTGGCAGAACATTCTTTGTGAGGTAAAAAAAATTTGGAAAATTGAAAATTTTTGGATATTTTTTCGTGGCAGAACATTTTTTTTTCGCAGAACATTTCATGTTCTGCGAAAATCAGCCTTTTGCCAGCCGATGTTCTGCGAACTATGCTCTCGCGATCTGGAAGATTCTGCAGCCATGTGGCGCACAAGTTATAAAATGAACATTGTCTGCGGGGCCAGAAAAATGAATGAAGGTATTGGGATTTGTGTCACGTTCTTTAACGAGCTCGGACATTTTGTTGTAATAAATATACATATTCTGAATGGCAATCGGAAAGAGCGTGAGGTTTGGAGTACTCAGTTGAAGTAACACGAGATCAAGATTGCCCTCATTGGTACTCGTTCGTTGTCCAAAATAACTATATTTCCTAACACTTGGATTTGTATCCTTTCCAGATGGAAAGGTAACCACAAAGTTGGGACATTCAGAATGATCCTTTTCCAAATGATCTAATTTCCTAACAACTTGTAGAGTAACATACTCCCGGTTAATCAGAAATTTTCTTTCTGCACTTAAAATGGATAAAGCACAGTACTTTCGTCGCTTACAGTTATTTTCGGCCTTTTTCATATTTTTAACATAAACATTGCGGTCCTGACACAATGCCAATCTAAAGTAACGCACGGTGAAAGTTTTTTCTTCTGCAGAGTATTCTATAAGAAGAAAAAGCTTGGCGGGTAAAGCCTCATTACTAATCTTCCGTTTGGGTTTTTGCCAGAAAACATCTGCTAAATTTGTAACGCGAAGGTACATTCAGTGTACCAACATCCACAACATAGCAGTGCAAGCTGCAATAGTGTACCATTATCCTTCGTATACATAGCATACCCTAACATAAGCTTGACTTGTACAGATAATATGCGTTGCTAGTCCAAGAAATAAAATAATCTCTGTCCAGAAGCAGACCAGAATGGTTGTCTCTCCCGATCTCTCCTCATTTAGTTCATAGTGCATAGTATAGTGACGCCATTTTAGGAAAAGCATCACCACGACGTGCAAAGTTGGAAGAACCTTGGAAGAAGAACCGGCATAGGAGCGTGTCGGGTTGTAAATTGCCCATTGACACCGCTGCCATATTCATTTGACCAGCTGCTGATTCTTTCACATTAATTAAGCAAGAAGATAATTTGTATGTATCAGGGCCGTCACAACATGAAAATTACAGACTGGACATTACAAAAAAAGTCATTTTTACGTAGTGTAAATTTTAGGTAAATTTAAGGCTTGGTTGCAAGATTCTGAATGCATTTTGAGACTTGAATATTTTGGATGGATTGTGCTGGTACAATAAAAATGTAGTCTTTGTTGCTCTGCTTATTATTACAGGCGTTGTTATATTATTACAAAAGTAATATAGTTTTCTCTGCTGTTTTAAAATTAGCGATAAACCAATGATGCTTTGCTATACAATATTTATAGAGCCCTTTTTGGTACAATTTTGGTAATACTTTTACCAACATACTACATAATTCTGGAAAGTCGAAAAATTAATAGAGCATCCGCTACAAAACGTACCGTTTATTGTGGCAAATGCCAAGTCGACTTTGGTCTAATAATTAACAATTGTGTGTATTTTACTGCTGAAACGCACATTTGAATTAATCTAAAACGAATATTGAATATTATAAAAAGTTTATAAAAAATGTTTTAATTTGTTAGTAACTGTGTATTTTTTACGTTTTGTGGGTCATAAATTTACACAGACAACCGTTAATGACTTTTGGTTGAATACAGGTATCTTCAGTAATCTCCAAATCATAATAAGCTACACTTCATTGTGGTGGAACTAACAAAGAAAAGCTATCCAACTGACGATTCTAGTATATTTTTAAAAGCTAATTGCGATTTCGAATTTTCGCAAAAGGACTTTTGGAGCTGATAAGGAAGTTTAATTTATTTACAAAAAAGTAATAATGGAGTAATTGACATAGTATTCAATATCCCCAAAAGTAAACAGTCCCACTACTGCTCCATCAACCTTACGTGTAAACTGTGTTTTACTGAAAATGTGCTCCGTGTTCATGACAAGCCTTAGATTATTATTTAGCTTGTCCAAGCCCTTCTGACTCCAAAAATATTTAACTTGTAAGTTAAATTTGTATCTTTTAAACGTGAGCGAGCCAAGATTTGTGGAGAAAGTTTGTTCCAAATTGACACTTACTCAAAGCAAGCCGTGAAGCAAGTTTGACTTAGGCATTTTGTTGTTGGCAAAAGTCCACCTTAATCCAATGTGCTGTTTGTCTGTCGAATATTTAATTGATTGGCTTATAGTAATTGATTTAGCTCAATGTTTTCTGTTTTTTTCGTTGGTTGTTTAAAAAATTTGTCCAGGTAGCAGCCTGGACATCTGGAATTCAGACTGGACATTGTACCAGTGTCCAGGTGGTTGTGACGCCCGTGGTATGTATCAAAAGAAGTGTGCTGAGAATTCCCAATTCTGTAGTCAAATGCTGGGTCAAAGAATGATCGAGGTATCAAATGTGTGAGGCGGAATAACACTCCGTCAGCCTTAGTAACTGCATTAATATCATCCCACCGTATCTGGCAATTTGGCGGTGCAATATTAACTAGCGCGTAGCAATTTCGTTTTGGAGGTGGCGGTGCTCTGAGCACGAACTCTTGATTGGGCAAAAGTAACACTGCGGTGCTGTCGCATATCAGTGTATTTTCTCGAAAATATTTTTCGACAAATTTATAAGTAAGGGATGAAATGATTGTTGGAAAGGATAATTCTCGAAAGTCAAATCGCTCCAATGTGGCATTATCCTACAAAATAAATGAGAATTATAACTTAATATTCATAATAGTTAACACAAAAATGGCAATTACAATTTAGAATCATAACTGCTGGTATTGTTACACCCAAATGTTCTCACGTTTATTTTCACCAAGTAAAATACTAAGTTCACAGTGCAATTTTCAAACGCATCCAGTCCATTCTTAAAGTTGAGAAGGTTTGTCCGATCCGATTGGCTTTGATAAATCATTACTAGTAGAAACAGCATCCGCAATTGAGTCATACTGATAGATTATTAATAGTCTTATTAATAGATTATTAAGACAACGATGCGAATATAATTTAGACCTTAACCGAACGAGTCAGGTAATCAAAGAATTTCAAGGAGCAATAAATGGTTTCAGATTACCGAGTTAAAGTACTGATATTACTAATTAACCGTTGGTTCAAAGCTACGTCGTACTGTTTTGCAGGGGTGACTTGAGATAATTTTAGTCTAAATTTTCTATACATCCATAATGTAAAATGATTCAAGTTTGTCAAACGAAAATCAAAAAGAAGGTACAGTCAGCAAAGAATGTAATCGGACAAAAATTGACTTGCCAGTTTTTTCAAGCTTATTTTTTAATTAAGGAAGCAATTTGCTTGAAACTTTCGTTAAATAACAGCTAACACTAATACGCAGTTATATCAAACTTGACTGGGTGTATAATGTTTTAATGAATATTCCAAAAAATGATTTTACGCCAAGAATCCCAAACTGACGCCAAAAAAGTAATCGGACAAAAACGGTTTTCGGGAAATTACGGACTGTTACTTTTAAAATGTTACTATCTAAATGTTACACTAGCCGAGAAACTATTAGAGAACTGTTTTACAACAACTTACTACGGCTACCTAGGTTACCTTCGTGAGACGGTAATTCTACCCCTATCCCCAACGCAGTCTTGCGAAAGTAAATTTAATTTCCAATGCCTGTATTCTGTCTCAAATGATAGGAACACACAGGTTGCACAAGTTTGTCATTGATAGTTGTGTTTTTACAGTTATTTATTATCCGCGGGGTAAAGGGGTGAATTACCGTCTCACGAATATGAAGCGGTTCATTAGATGCGTGGTCTGCAGATTGCAAAATCTGTTCTCTGCCCACTTGATATTGGTTTTAGTGTGTTTGACAAAGTCAGGGCTTTTATTTAAGCATACATTGGCGATTATAACATCACTTTTTCGAATACAACGGCCTAAACTAGAATGCAACCCCTGCAAAGTTTGGTCATGAAGTTACGAATTTGAACGTTTTCCTGAGGCTACACCTCAGAATCTTGGTTTTGTTGCCAAATTGTGCTTTTGTTATGGTTTTTATAACTTTCTGGACTATATTAACTACAAACCTCTGGAATTTCATAACTCAGTGCGGTTTTACGCTGTTGACAACGTGGGTTGGTATGCATCTTCATCACTGCCTTGCTGCTCTTCACAGTTCCAAAGGTAACCTAGGTAGCCGTAGTAAGTTGTTGTAAAACAGTTCTCTAATAGTTTCTCGGCTAGTGTAACATTTAGATAGTAACATTTTAAAAGTAACAGTCCGTAATTTCCCGAAAACCGTTTTTGTCCGATTACTTTTTTGGCGTCAGTTTGGGATTCTTGGCGTAAAATCATTTTTTGGAATATTCATTAAAACATTATACACCGAGTCAAGTTTGATATAACTGCGTATTAGTGTTAGCTGTTATTTAACGAAAGTTTCAAGCAAATTGCTTACTTAATTAAAAAATAAGCTTGAAAAAAACTGGCAAGTCAATTTTTGTCCGATTACATTCTTTGCTGACTGTACATTCCATTTCTAACTTATTTAAAACACAGTTAAAACCGAAGCATTTGTGTGAGGGGCTGGGGTCCTTTTCATGCAAATAGAACCCTAAAACAAAACTAATCATACAGTTGAAATGGGAAATATACGCCGTTTATCAGTAAAATTTCTATTTTTCTTAGTAAAAATGCGTCAGTTTATACAGGCTCTTTAGAAACGGATACGTTGTCATTCGTAAAAGTAAATCAACAAGTACCAAACCGTAACTAAACTCGTATCACCTTGACTACCACATTTTTTTGTTCAAAAACCATACTGGGGCGCCGTGCCGGTCCTACGCCATGTCCGGCCGTGCACCAACTTGCGAAACTTAGGAAGTTGCTTTTTGATAACCAAAATAAATAAGCTCGAGCTGCTCGAGAAGCGAATTTTATAAATGATTTACATTACTTAATCGGTTTCTATTGAAAGGATGGAGAGATTTGACAGCTTTTGTTGCCCCAATGTGGATCTTAAATAGTTTTTGATTATCTTTAAAGATTATCTTTCATTGGATGCCACGGAAACCGGAAGAGTAAGGAACCATTTTAAAGCTGTCGTTACGTTGGGAAATGGTTGCATGAGCCCGTTTTTCGCCAAAACGTTTAAAACTGCAACTGGCGTTGATTCTTTCATAGTCATGTCTTCTAAAAAGGGTTTGACTGCAGATTTTAAATACAAAACTTCTTTCAGGAAACGGTCCAGTTTTATGTCTTTTTCATACGTTTCAGCCATTGACTTTGCTGCGCTCATAAGTTGCTGTATAGTTGAACTTGCCAGCAGTTTGCCCCACAAAAACTCGAAGTTTTTCTTCATAGTCTCGATGGCATTAAAGCGAGACTGTATTTGGTCCGTAAGCTATCCTAAAATCGCTTCAAAGAAATCTACTTTATAAGTTTCCAGTGCACCATCGCTGCAATTATCCATTTTATCTGAATTGCGAAATCTAATCGGTTTGCGTCCCCTTGAAACTCTTGCTTCAAACCCAGATGTTTCATCGATCCCGCAAGCTTCGGCCACACGCTTGGCGATCTCCACTGCCCTCGTAAATCCATCTTGTTGAAACTCGTAGAGCCACGAAAGTAGTCCATCCGAATGCTGAGCAGCCTCGGTGATTGTGCAATCCTTTGCTTGAAGAGTCTTATTGCAAATGTTGATTCTATCAAGAATCAAGTCCCATACAGTAGATGCAAGCAAAAACTTGAAATTGAAAATCAGGTCTAGGTGAGAATTGGCTTCCGTCATTGTGTGAGCATTCGAATCTTCGGAATTGGCAAGCTCGGTCAGTGCTTCTGAGATTCCTTCGAATTCTTTAACCAATGCGGACACTGCTACTGCTTTTGATGACCATGTCGTAGATGTTTGACACTGTAAATTGATTTTGCTGTGCTTCTTCAAAACATTCCACCGCGAAGGAGAGGCATAAAAGAAGTTATACAAGTTTTGAATTTGTCCTAGGATCAGGTTTCCAGGTAGAATTTTGCTGGCTGCATGTTGACCGACCAAATTAAGAGAGTGCAAGGCACAAATGTGACTTTTGGGTTCAGCTCACGATTTCTTGCTTGAACTTCTTTATAAATGCCAGCCATGTTGGAGCCATTATCATAACATTGCCCTCTGCAGTTGTTGATGTCCAAGCCGTTTTCTTTTAATTTTTCAAGTATGACTTTTGAAATTTCTAGTCCTGTTTTCAAATCAAAATGAATGAAACCAAGAAAGCTCTCCTTAATGCAGCAACCTTTTTCTGTAAGCTCCACGTATCGAACAACTTGGGATATTTATTCTTGGTGTGATGTGTCAGGAGTAGCATCAAATATAATGGAGTAGTACTTGCTTTGCTTGACAGAATCCAGTATCGTTTTCAGTACTGTACTGGCCGTTATATCGATGAACTCAGTTTGAATTTTGTGAGATAAGTAGGTCGTTCTGGTTTCACTGAGTTTGATACGATTGACATGCACAGCCAACGGTGAGTAGTAGTTACTTAGTAGTTCCACAAGTAAAAGGAAATTTCCACATCCGGGTTCACCAATTTGGTCTGAGTATCCACGAAAAGGAAGATTGTTTTTTCCAAAATTTGTCTGGAAACAATATACATTGGAAACAGAACCGGCTGTTAGTAGACCTACTGTACATTATCCAATCCCGTCTGGTTCCAGAACTTGAAATAAAGTTTAGAGGATTGAATGCGTGACGACCATGCTTCGGATATTTAGGCATCTCGTCGTGAGTAATATCTTTGCTAAGAAGAATTGCGTGCTGAGTTGATGACAGTGGTGACTTCCAGGTACTTGGATCCGATGGAACGAATCCATCTTCTGTTTCTATTTCTACTGAAAACATATTAACACGAGCAATTTAATTTCGAAGTCGATAAAATTTATGAATTAATAAGAATTATAAATTATTTCAGGCTGAAAAAGATTATGTTACCAACTACAGTCTCGTTTTGAGAATGAACTGGCGGAGACTCGATCATAGGATTTTTTTTTGGATATTAGAAATCTCCGGCGGAAGTGGAACTACGCACGGTGTAGCGACATCATCTGTCTCGAAAGATCCGTCTTCTGATTTTTTAAATCGATCATCCAGGTTTCCAAATGTGTTATTTTGAGTGTCCTTGCAAGAATGAGACCCCGCGCCGGTTTCTGATTCTTTCTGATCGTCGTCTGTAAATAAAATAATTCGGCATTATTCAAACTAAGTAAATACACCTGAGCATAATCTCCTAAATGTTTCTTAAAATCACCTTTTCGAGTAGCTGGAAACTTATCCTTTCGAAATCACTTGGCTGCACGCTCTACATCCTGTTTAGAACCAACGGAGGCTGATTTCCGTTTTCTTTTAGCTGCTCCGTTTAATTCCTTTTTTAATGCGATTGGCTTCTGGTTCGGATTTTTATTTCGACCCCTGGTTGTCACAATCTTTGCCTAAAACTTTGTTTGCACGGAAACAAATCCAACGCACTGACGGAATGAAAGATTTCTGATGAATTCTATTAGGTAGAACAACGTGCTAGAACCAGAGTAATGAGATAGAAATCCGGAGCAGAAATTTTGCAGCATACGGAGATGTCAATGCACGTTGTAAGAAAAATGCAAAGCGGTGTGAAAGGAAGCAAGTTGCCCACCCTGAGCTGTGACGGGATTAATTCGAATAATTTTCAACAAGAAATGAAACAAAGCTACGAACAAAACCTGAAACGGCATAAAAACATTGCTAAACCAAAGTTTATAAAATGTTTTTCTTGCACTGTTGGAATTATAGCTGATTGGAAAAAGCTTACGGAAGCCGTTCTTCGACAGTCCTTACGGACTGTTGAAATTGATAACATTATCATAAATCTGTAACGTCGTAGCCCGAAAAAATGGTTTTTCTTTTAATTTTGCACGTTGAATATACTCCCTAAGTTAAAAAAAATCACCAGTTTTTATAGGCCAAGGTTGAAATGTTTCTGAGTTATGCGATCAAAAAAACTTACCGCAAATTACATCATTCCTTCAAAACACTTTGGTGGAGAGACGGTAATAGATAGTTGCTTGATTCCTTTTGCAACAGAGATGGACGAAAATGAAATTCTTCATTCCTTTTTCATTTGGTTTTTAACACCTTTCTTCATTCATCGTCATTCACGTGAAAATTGAATGGTAAAATTTTAATCTTCAAAAAAATCTATGTTCACTGTCTTCATTCACCTTCATTAACTAAATTTTCTTCAATTCTTCTTATGCAAAACTTACATGTAAATCTTGCAAAACTTTTAAATATTGCGTAATTTAAGTAATAAATTAGAATAACAAAATGAAAAACAAAGAATATTTTTTCCAAAATAATGTTAAAATTTACTTGTAAAGATGCATTTCTGGTCAGAATGGTATAAAAACATTACTCTGTGTGTGAAGAGTGAAGTTTTAAAAATTTAAATAATTCATTCAATTCACAATGGTTACTCTTCAATTTTCTTCATTCATTTTTTTGAAGATTATTCCTTGTCTTCATTTATCTTCACAAAATTCAGGGCTCTTCATGTGAATACAGTCTTTAAATATTTTCATGTGAATCAAGACGTGCATCTTTGTTTGGCAGACAATAGTTTATAAATTTTTGCGGCTTAATTTTTTAAATTTTGTTGAAAAGTTAATCCGTTGTGAGATGAAAAAGTTTCAAACTTAGTGATATGAGTTGTTGGACTGTTTTCACGTTGAGGCAAATAGAAATTCGAGAAATTAACCTTTTCATCCTTTCAACAGAAAATGTTAAGTTTCAATAAAAGGTTCAACACCTTTGAAATAAAAAACGTTAGCTAAGTTAATGTGGATATAAAACATTAGCTCTACAAGTTGGTGCAGGGCTGGACTTGGCGTAGCACCGGCACTGGGGACGGCCATAACTCGGACACTTGTTGACCAATTGACCTGAAAATTTGCACACAGACTCTACGAACCCTTCCCTTGAGGCCTTTTTAAAATCTTGTTGAAATTTGAAAAGTTCCTATTGAAATTTGAAAAGAACGACCCCCGCGTGAAGTTTTGTTTGTAAATATAGTTAAAAATGAATGTCAATTGGACACTCAGCACTGTTTGAGGATTTAAAAAATGTATATTTGTTCCTTCTATCCTCAAACAGTTTTCGTCAGGAGGGATATGTATAAAGTGAAAATTCATGCAAAATTCCCAAAAAATGGCCATGTTCACGTGCAAATATTAGCATGATCTAATCACTTTATACAAAAACAAACACAATGCGCTTTCAGTGCAACTCTTTGCGATTCCAACGGCGTATTACATGACTGTCTGCGTTAACAAATAAAATTTCCAGGGTCAATCAAAGGAGGTGCATAACTGAATTTAAAGTCGATATTATGTTATTATTCTATCCGTTGGCAACCAATAACTGACAATTGATTTCACAAGCAAATTTTCTGAAAATGGTATTTTTAACTTACTTTACATCCATACAACACTAATTACAAACAAAATATTTTTTGCCTCAACTTCCCCAAACAGCTGATAAACTATATCACTTTTTCAAATGCATCCAAACCCTTCTTAAAGCTGAGAAGGTTTGTTCGCTTTGACTTGCTTTGATTAAATAATATTAGTAGAAGTGAAATCTGCAGCTGTTTCGTACTGCTAGATTTTCTACGGTTATGACATCGTTTAAAGTGCTACGTTGTTTTGTTATGTGCGTTGGGTAATTTATTCTCTAAGTTATTATGCTGAATATTAGCTTCGGGGCTATGTGAGCATTAATATCCAAAGTCCAGCGTGAAAGCATATTTCTGAGTATGAGTAAACGATACGATGTATTAGCAACTATATTTATTGGGACGATTTTTACTTAGGTACTACTCAAGAGCCAGATTGAAGAAGAGTGAATTACAGAGCATGAGATACAACGGTTTATGTACAAAACACATATACGGTCGTAGCATTACGAATCATATTCAAGTAGCATATTTTTAGCTGAGCTTGAAGTTAAATGAAGGACGTAGATCTGAAAGGTAGAAAAAGTCCATTTTTTAATACTCAAATTATTAATTAACATATTATTTATCCTTCGACTCCACTCAAGGGAAATAGCCTAGCACAACATTGCAATATAGACATGTACAAAACAACATCCTGCCTGACATCCGACAAATTTCAGTAAACAATTGAGTTTCACGGAGCACTAACTACATATTCGTTAAAAATTTTCAAAACTTGATCGCTGGGTTGAATTTAAACTAGGGCCGTACCGATGATGGACCAAGGTGGTTCATCGGGTCCAGGCCGTATGGCTGCCATTTAACCTGGTCCAGGCCATACAGCGGCTAACAAAGGAAAGTTTTTTTAGGAACGCTTTAATTTACAGCCCTTATAAGGTCGAATACTAATAATGCTGTAAACTTGTGTTGCTAATACTAAGAAATATTTTTAAAAAATTTGAGTGGTTCAATGAAACGTTTAAACAGAGTTTGTATTTACCAGAAGAAGTTTAAAAGGAAAGATGCTTACCTGACCTTGATTTTTACCTAATTAGGTTTACAGTCGTAGTTTGAATAACAATTTTAGGTAATTTGTAAATTTAGAACCGTACATTTTGGGACTATAAGGAAATTATTTGTCAGAGCTTTCTCCAACCATCCAGCCCACAACTTCTACCAACTTCCCCTCCAAACTAAGTCGCCTCAAACAAACCATCCGAGTCTTGAAGAGAATCCCAAAAGGAGCCCGAATGTTCGCAGCTATTAAGCTGGAACAAATTGTTTCATCATGCGTTGATAAAAATGATTTTGAGTCCTGGCAGGAGCTCCTCTGTTTCACCTTCATTGCTCTACGCGTTCCAAAAAGGACATCCAGAAAGCAAACCTTACCTCCATCGTTAAAAGGAACATTACTGACTTTGATGAAACCAGCTTGGAGCCCACCATAAAACATGATAAAAACTCTTCCTTGCCAAAGAGAG
Organism: Orchesella bifasciata; assembly: GCA_034697805.1. Taxonomy (NCBI): domain Eukaryota; kingdom Metazoa; phylum Arthropoda; class Collembola; order Entomobryomorpha; family Orchesellidae; genus Orchesella; species Orchesella bifasciata. The sequence goes on along the minus strand of JAQGAP010001147.1, from coordinate 2,737 downwards.
TGGAAGCCAAGATGTCTGAAGGTGATATACGAGGAGCAGTGAAAATCTTGGCGTCTTCAGATCAAATAGCCCCACAAAGTGACCTCACCTTAACTAAGCTAAAAGAAAAACACCCTTCACCATCCCGACCTCTTTTATTTCCGGACCCTCCAGAAGCATCTGAAAAGTTTCTCAATGTAAGCGAAAAGGAGGTTTCAAATGGTATATACAACTTTCCAAACGGATCCGCTGCTGGCATTGATGGTTTGTTTCCACAACTCATCAAAGACATGATTGCAAAGGGAAATGGCGATATTGGAACCCGTCTATTAATGGCGATTAGTAGATAATGTAATGTTATGTTAAAAGGAGGAGTAAATGAAGAAATTCTCCCAACTTTATATGGAGCTTTCCTTTTTGCACTGAATAAAAAAGATGGTGGTCTCAGACCCATTGCAGTTGGTACTAGTTTCCGCCGCCTCACTGCCAAGTTAGCATGCCAATCTGTTCGGAAAGAAATAGGACAATACTTTCGACCAAAACAATTGGGATTCGCCACACGAGGAGGATGTGAAGCAGCTTTTCATGCTACCAGAACATATATTGATCAGAATTCAACATCCAATAAAGTATTGTTAAAAATCGATATGAAAAATGCATTTAACAGCGTGGAACGAGACACAATGCTGTCATCTCTTAAGGAGAAAACTCCAGAATTGTTCCCGTTTATGTGGCAATGCTACTCCTCACCATCTTATCTGTTTTATGGAAAGGACATCATCATGAGTGAAGTAGGAGCTCAGCAAGGAGATCCAGCAGGACCACTGGCATTCAGCTTAACGATTCATCCCATTATCGAAACCCTCGCATCCGAATTGAGTATTTGGTACTTGGACGATGGAACCTTGGCTGGGGAACCTTTGACCGTACTACAGGATTTTCAAAACTTGATTGAAAAGTGCCACAACCTTGGCCTGGAGGTTAATCCATCAAAATGTGAGTTATACTTTAGCTCATCAGTAGACCAAAGTATCTGTAAAAAGTTTGATGAAGTCTCCCCTGGAATCGAGATATTATCGGAGGATTTATCCCTTCATGGGTCTACAATCACTGATACCGCCTCTGAAAAGCTTTTGACTAAGAAATTAGAAGAATTACATACACTATTTGATCGTTTGAAAATTTTAAACAGCCATATCGCTTACTTCCTTTTAAAAAATTGCTTTGCCATACCGAAGTTGGTCTATTTAATACGTTCCTGTCCCACATGGAAAATGCCGGAAATTCTTTCGCTTTTTGACGAAGCAATTAGGAAAACCCTACAAGCGACAATCAACACAACTTTAATTGAAAACAAGTGGACTGTTTCATCATTGCCTATTCGCTATAGGGGACTTGGAATTCGACGAATGAGTGACATTAGCTTTTATTTTCTCGATAAATGGAGTGTTTGACCTCATCTGTGACATTTTACCATTTAAACAAAAAACAGAAATGGTCGATATCTCCCACTATCGAGAAGCCATTGAAGCTTGGACTAACCTCTGCCCAGACACCCAAATTCCAGCTGTGAGAAGGAAGCAAGCGCATGGTTATCAGGATTACCTTCCCGTAATATTAGTTTACTACTGAACAATAACGACTTCAGGATTTCCGTTGCACTTCGACTTGGAACTCCAGTATGCACTCCGCATATCTACACATGTGGACAGCGAGTTGATAACACTGGCATTCACGGTCTAAGTTGTTCAATGAGCGCAGGTCGATTTTCCCGTCACTCATCACTAAATGATACAATTATAAGAGCGTTTGCTTCTGCAGGAATTCCGTCAGTTCTGGAACCCACTGGACTTTCTCGCGATGATGGAATACGACCTGATGGAATGACGTACGTTCCGTGGGCGAACGGACAAACTTTAGTATGGGATGCGACATGTACTGATACATTGGCTCCATCTCATACTCGGTCATCGTCTAATTGCGTTGGATCAGCAGCTGAAAGTGCAGCTACTTCAAAAAGGAATAAGTACACCAAAATCATGGAACAAAACTATCTATTCGTTCCTTTTGCTGTCAAGATACTTGGACCTTGGTGTGAAGAAACACTCGGACCTTGGAAATTTATGTGTGGTGAATACATTTTTGGATCATAAGAAAATAAAGATTTCGTGAATACATTTTGGGACTATGAGGAAATTAATGCATGGATACGACATTTTAAGACCGGAAGGAAATTAGTGTATGGTGAATACATTTTGGGATGAAACGAAAATTAAGATTTGGTGAATACACTTTGGGACTATAAGGAAAATAATGCATGGATAATACATTTTAAGATTGGAAGGAAAATTATGTATGGTAAATACATTTTGAGTTCCAACGAAAATTAAAATTTGGTGAATACACTTTGGAACTATAAGGAAATTAATGCATGGATAATACATTTAAAGATCTAAAGGAAATTTATGTATGGTGAATACATTTTGGGTTCAAACGAAAATTAAAATTTGTTGAATACATTTTGGGAGTATGAGGGAAAAAATGCATGGATAATACATTTTAAGATCGAAAGGAAATTTATGTATTGCGAATACATTTTGGGACTACAGGGAAATTGATGCATAGATAAGACATTTTAAGATCGAAAGGAAATTACTGTATGGTAAATACATTTTGAGTTTAAACGAAAATTAAGATTTGGTGAATACATTTTGGGACTATAAGGAAATTAATGCATGGATAAGACATTTTAAGATCG
>JAQGAP010001146.1:0-22450 GCA_034697805.1 Orchesella bifasciata | reverse complement strand
TCGTCAGTAGTTTTTCCAAACTTCCTTTTCTCTCGATTCCCTTTTCTCCACACGTACGAGGAGTCAACTCAAGTCAACTCAAGTCAAGAGACTATAGATTGTAATAACAACATTGCACACAACACACATGTATACAACCCACTGCAACTGATACAAAACATTCAGTATTCTATTTTGGAAGTAGTCAAGTCAAAGTCAGTCAAAAAATGAAAGGGTGTTCGTTCAAAGAAATCTTGTTGAGCATGAGCATGTGTACACGAGAGCAAGAGCTCCAGAGGAGGTTCTGCTCCTTTGCTTGGCTGGTTACTAGCGCTGCTCTTGCACCAAAGTTGTGCTAAAATACCATATCATATTATAAAACTTTGTATAAGACTTATTTCCATTCCACCACCACCACCACACAACCAAAAGTCTTTTTCTGTGTATTTTTATATGCATTGCATAGGAAAGCTCATATCATCATGGATATTTCCATGCAGCAACTCAGCGCTCCTCTGGTCGCTCAAGTAAAATGTGGCTTTGTAATATGCAGTGCATTACACACGATCGGAAATTATAGAAATGCCAAGTAAGTGAATGCAGCCCAAAAGTGGAGTATAGACGGAGGAGGTAGTTGATAGCGATACTATGCATTCAAAGAACTCTGTGAAGGTATATAACAAACGAAGGTGTAAAAGGTGAGCTGAGGTAGCGAAACAAAAGTCGTCTAGATATCTAGGCATGTTTCTAACAATTCTTTTGGTATATTTATGCATAAAAGCAGCGCAAAAATTCCCCCTTGTTATAAATGCATTTGGAACATGATATTCCGACAGTAGAGCAAACGTGTGGATGGGAATAATACAGGCATGGCTTGTTACGATACGATGAAATGAAGCTATATTGTGAAATGAAGGTTGAGTTGAGTGAAACACAAAAGATGAGCTTGAATGATATGAGTACATGACTTTGTTTCGATAATGATATTCATGGGATCATGAGCGGGTGGACAGGTAATTTTATTTTGCTGTGGACGTAACATACGTACTAACACGCTGATAAGTAGTAGTACAGCCCATGTAATAAACCGACAAGAAATGAGAAATGTTGGATGGAATATCAATGAAACTTGAAAAGTTCATTTCGGAAAGAGAGATGGGTCATTCCGTCAGGAACATTGACTTGCTATCGTGAAGAGCTTCTTCCTCAATTGAAACGGTGGATATGCCTTTGTACATTATGCAAAGAAGGGAAGTAAAGTAATTTACATGAAGGGGAAAAACATTTGTATTGTATTGCATGATGCACAGCCAGACTTTAAACCAGGAGGAACCTTTTCCTACGTTTCCTTATTTTTTTCAAAGGAATTTCAGTATTGTTGTATTACTCGGGCTGAATAACTATTACATTCAATTCATCCCACATCCTCCCTTTTCTTCTGACCCGAACCGAACCGATACCATATGGCAATTTGAAGAAAAAGGTCGAATGCTCAATTTTATATGTAATTGAGTCAGTCATGAGGAGACGTATGCATGAACTCCGAGGGGGATAAATGCCGAAATGTGTACATTATGTCCAAAGTCCAACACTTGGTATGGTTGGGTACTTGTGGCTTGTACATACGTACAACACCCGGTAGTAATGATAATGAGAGCTATAGTATCATGAAATTTCATCAAAAGGTTTGCTCTTGCTCTAGTTTCCTGGTCTGCATTACTCTTGGCTACAATTTTCCCTTGATTATATGCTCCCTGGAGATAAAATGCATGAACACGACCAATTTACAATTGAGTCCAAACAAGTCATACAACATGAAACTTTCTTAATTGAGCTAGCCATTTGTTTGCATTTTGTTAGACGCAATGAAAGTACTTTGAACTAGGCTCCTTCATGACGCTTGCTTACAATTAGTTGGACTGGAAGTATATGAGATCAGAATCATGTTTCCTACCTCTGCTATGCCTTCGAAAAGGAGGAAAACTTATGGTTTCAGACGTGCTTACTTTCATATGCACTTATATAAAGTTGTTTTAAAACGTCTACTGACGACAAACCAACCTATACTTGTAAAAGGCATTACTTCCGCAGCCTGTGAAGGTGTGTAGCAGGAATTGGAAGCAAAAGTCTCTTGACGCATTGTCAAATTGCCAGTAACACGATACCGGATGTTTGTTTTAAAAATGTGATAAGAAGTTAAATGTATTTGTCCTCGCTAAGCATTGATTGATAAGTCAAACATTGAACTTTTTAAATACCATACCACTTTATGTTATTCTGTACAAAAGCTAATTTGATGGTATAACTGCATCGTATGACTCCATTTAACTTGACGCAGTAGTATCATTTGGAGAGCGATTTCCTAGCTAAAATGAAGATACTCGAGTTAAAATAACTTTCATAGAGAAACTCTACTTTAACCAAAAATAAGGCATTATGTGTAAGGAAGGTCGAAGGTCCATGAAAACAATTATATTCAACATCTTTTTATTAAAATATGACAGACATGCATACACAGTTAAGTTATAGCACCTTTTCAACATTACAAATTTGGATCGTATAAAATGATCTGAGTACTATCGACATTTTGGTAAGACAGTGTAATCAAACCTTGAAAATATGCATCATCGCCAACACACAAATATTTTTGTTACTAACATAGCTTTGTAGTTACTATCAGTCCCATATGGTTTCGCTGGCTAAAGGAAAACAATCGAAACAATGAAAAGGCTGACACCGCCACCAGATTATAAATAAAAGTAAATAAATTAAGAACTTTAGGTTTCAACTAAAACACAATAAATAATATGCATATATAGGTAGCAATACATAGGGGTTGACTATCAGGACCAACCAGTTGCCCTAGTACGTACTACACAAGTGGAGTAAAATAACTTAACAAAAATTCGATAGATAAGAAAGACTGACATAGTTGACAGACTAATACCAAGTTTACACTTTTGAGATTACTGACGGTTTCTTAGAACTAGGAGGTTGATACCCATACATGAAAATGGATGAAATGACGAGGGCAGTACCAAATGAGAATTGTATGGACAACTGGAAGTCGAAGAACATGATGGAAGCCACACAAGCCACGACGATAGCCAGAGAAGTGGCAAATCCCTTCAAGATGTTATCAGCATATTTCACCACCATTGCGACCAAGAGTCCACCAGTAGCTTGGAGGATCACCAAGTACCACACGAACAGATCATATCTGTGAAAAATTAAATTAAAATTATATTACTTCAGTTACACGCCTCCAAATCTTTTATTTTACAGCAAACTACGTTGTATTCCATATTGCTCTTACCCAAAGAAAAATCCCTTGTTCCGAATTGTACTAAAGTCACTCAACAAGCAGGTTATGAGAGCAAAAGGAATGGAGCACATGGAAAGCTGCACATTTCGCATCCAAACCGAGATAGAGGAGCCCTTGAGTATCTTTTCAAAGAACACCCCAGCGAATCCAGAAAGACAGCATGCGGAAATTGCAGCCACAAATCCAACAACCCTGTTTTGCCCTCCGTCAACGGTGGAGACAGCCTTGTGCTCGGTTTGAACCAATTGAACCAGAACAACACCCAAAACAAGGAGTAGGAGGGCAGTCCATTGAGTAATAATCAGTTTCTTGCGGAGCATCAGAATACTGAAGATAGCTGTGGTTAAAATCTTCAACTGGTAGGTCACCTACAATTTGCATAAACAAGAATTTAAAAACACATTCCGGGAGGCCGGTGTAATCAGTATGCTGAGGGTAGAAACTTCCGAGCACTAACCTGGTAAGTGGCGGCATCCAAGTGAGAAGCTGCAACGTACAGTAAGTTGTTCTGCACAACGTAGACCAGGGAAGGAACGCAAACTTTCAAGGTGTCACGGTAGTTGACCACAATCGTAGATTTTAAATTGGCAATCCATTTATCAACAGACTTCTCATTCTCAGAGTACACGACATACAGGCAAATGAAGAACTTGACGATTTCGGCAGTCAGGACAGCTGTAATAACGTTACGTTAAAATTAAAAAACCAAAGCATAATAATTTGTAATTTGTCATGTAATGGAAGTTTGGTGACATACCGGTCGATGACAGGAACATGTCCCCTTCCCGAGTTCGTCCATATCGCATGGACAATGCCAAAGCAGCATTCTGAACGACGAGGGTGACTAGACTTAGATACTTCAAGTTGTTCACTCGTCCATCTGTAAATTAATATCCAAGAAAATAGGAACTAAAACATGATCATTTCTTTGCTAACCTGATCTTAATCCAAACCACTCGTTTATTGTCACTTTTGACTAAAAATAGATCTAAACAATCTCCTTCCATTGATAAAGATAATTCAAAGTACTTACACATTACAACGCAGCTAGTTGGCTAGAGATTCAAAAATGCTAAAATACTTTAGCGTTATCAACTATCTTCTTTTATGTAGAAATATGCCATATGCTCCACAAAATAAAAAATCGTGGAATGGAGCGCTTATACAAGCCTAATAACCCCAACAAACACAATGACAACTGACAGCTGAGCTAAAGTTTTTTGCAATGTGCATCAGTCAGTAGCACGGTGCACAGTCAAACGGTATTGTCATGACGTTTTAAATATAATTTAGCAGCAAGTATTAACACAACTGGAAATAAATTTGCCGTAGCATACTTCCCAACTAAATGAAACACCTGTACAAGTACGTTTTCAGGACAGTGTCAAATTCCACATCCTGTTCCTGTCAGCTGCCTACCAGCCTGACTCTACCTTATGCACAGAAACACAAATGATGCAAAAGCTTGCAAGAAAAAGAGAAGCTGGACGAGACTATCCTTTTCATTTGGGTAAAAAGGTATTCCTTAAGAATATGGTAATTTCCTATCCAAAATGTAGATGAAAAAGAAGATTTAGCTTACTAGAATTGATGTCCGGCATTGGTTTGGCTTCTGTGGAGGGTGGAAGTCCCATGAGTTTCAAATAATGTTAGTTATCAAAACTAACTCAACTGTTGCCAGCTAGATACTACTAAAGCCTATCTATTTGAAGTACAACTGATCACTTTGACTTTTCTCACTGGTTTCACTCACTCCACCACTTTGGCACGTTTTATCTCTACGCCTCGGCTTATTTGTGTTAGTGCAAAGTCTGTTTACCTCGGTTATCCTGTAATTGCATTTGCATTGCGAATTGATCTCCATGAATTCCTAGTCATTTGTAGATCGCAGTATAAAAAGTCGGGTACAAAATAAGTTGCGAATAGAAAACCCTATTGGAATGGATTAGCTTAAAACTCTAGATGGCAAATGACCTTGAGAAACATTACAGTGTAGTTTACCCCATAAATAATTTTAATTGAAACTTGATATTTGAACAAAGATAGCTGTCATATAAAATGCGATGGATGATTGAGTATATGTGATTGGGACAAGGTGGTTTGGTACAGGCTCACAGAATCGGGATCATAGGTTTTTCTCCTTCTCACAAAACTCAGCTCCGTTCATGAATGACAGCTTGATCAAATAAAATGGGAAAGCAGTACGTGATCCTGTAATAAAACTGACTATAATTTATTTCCTGACTCAGAAAACTTGATAAAATGTATAACTAATTGCTGTGCCAAATCAATCCTTAATCCCACTAATCTACCGCTTAGAATCCTGTCTATTACTTACTTCCACGTTCACAAAAATTATCAGAGATTCTCCTCTTGATACAATGATACTATAAGCAAATATGCGAACGATGACGATACGATACTTATTAGCGGAATGAAATGGCCAAAAAACCCTTCCGTGTATGTAGGGTTCAATACGGAGCGAAGACCAACCACATATGTTCCTAGTTTGTATTATTATTATGCATCCATTCTGTTGGTAAGCCTGTTCCGATTTGTGGCTCTGCAAACATATTATCTTTCTCTACCACATTCCAATTCCATGCTGCCAAATATCCCGACACAATGCAATGTTGATGCTGGTTGGATTTTTTCTCTACCTTTCATTTTTTACCCTTTCTCAAATGCATTGGATGACCACTATCCCAAGTTACATTTTGATCATGAGGGTATGAGTTTTCTTTATGAACGGAACAATGTAACAATGACTATCCAATCTATTATTGGTTAATGAATGAATTCAGAGAAATATCCTCTTCACTGTACCGATGATCATATAAATGACATTAGAATTCGTACCCTTCTACTCTTGCCAACAATTTGCTACTTTGGGTAGAACAACAGGCTTTTGCTGCGTTTTATTCTCTTGCGGGATGTGATAATGTCCGTGCTTTCGGACATGTGAAGGATGATGATGATATGCCACGGTATATGTATAACTGCAACCTGTTCCGCATTTCACAACGAAACATGTTCACTCCCATGTATCTTCGTTGACATTGGCATAAGCGAAGCAAAAAAGATCGCTTCCTAGTCCATGAAAAAGTATGAATTCACGACGCAGGTGAGTCAACTCATAGATGTGCATCAGCGTCAGGATCATCCTCATCATCAAAATGAAACACATGCAAAACAGGTAAGATTTATATACACGAAATTACAGTTACGGCACCGGTTTTGCTCACACAATAGCCTCAAGCGGAACATGGCTCTTTGTTGATGTTGTTGACGCATTTGGAGGAGTTCTTGACATTTCTCGTTTCATGAATGCATATGGAATAAAAGTGAAAGGAGTTGGGAGCAAGCCGATGACATCGGCTTCGGCTTGACAAAATAATAGGCCGAGAAAAATCAAGTGATATCAAACAGCTTTCTAAAGCTATGTCAAATGATAACGACCAAGATGATCATCCTACTCATGCCATAAAACTTCTAGCCAGAAATACTACAATCCATGAATCTTTTACACTGCTAAATATTCAGTACCAGGGTATAAACGAGTAGCTTGAGTTAAAGGATAATACGTAAGCCTGCCAGGATATGATATTGACCTTCAAACATATTTCGTCTCATATATGACTCATATAGTTGGAGACAGCACAAATAGGAAATCTAACTGTCGGATTGAGTTTAAAAAATACAAAACATGACTGCTGACTTTCTGGCTGAGAGTATCAAACCCATCCATCTTCAACAACAATCAATCGAAATCTAATACCCGAACTTCCATTAAATACCACTGGAGCCGGATTTCCTTAATTAGTGATGTTATGTTCATAAACTGTACTTACCTTTTTCAGATGTCACGTCTTTCATTTTTAACTTCTTGAACAAGTTCTTGTTGTCGTCAATGTCAATGCGCCTTTTCTTTTCTTGCTTATCTGTTCCCCTGTTCTTCCTTTTTCGAGCTGTGTTCATGATTCTGATATAAAATAATCAAATTAAAAGAAACACTGGAGGAAATTCACTATCAGGGTAATTTTAAAACTGCACCCCCACCACCACAACTCTAGAAGATCGACGTTGTATGATAAGCAAATGTGAATAAACGCTTTCACAAATTTACTCTAAATACATAACTTATTGACTTATTTACCTGCAATTAGACGATTGCACCAAAACACAATTTATCAGATGATCACTGATGAATTACAATTTCCAGGTAAAACTCACGGACGGAGGATCCCGAGGATCAAACCTTCAAGAACTGAAAATGTTGTTATGAACCAAAACATGAAAGTCGGTTTCTGACCAGAACAGAAAATGAAAGAGCGGTTTGATACTTGATGAAATGCACCAAAAACAATTTCCCAATGAATGGAAACTTCCAAAATGACGAGAACGCGTTGAGGAAGACGAAGTGGTAGAAAGCTAGCACCCAACTCCTCAGTATGGGGAGAACGGTGTGGAGTACGCACAAAACAAAGAGGTTCGGCGGTGGACTTGTGTAAGTCAGAACGGAGCTGATGCTGCTTCAGGAGAGATGATGATGATGTATGCGTATTAGCCCTCCAAAAATATTTAGTTGGGCGATTTTTTAGTGTTTTTTTGTTGGCGCTCAAATCTTTCAGCAAGGAACAACTTTCTTTTTAATGGAATGAGACGAGAGAGTTGCTATTACAACATTTCGGTGATTGTTCTTTGATTTCAAGGTCGATTAACTATATTTATGGGAAATTAATCTTTCATTGTTTTGTAAGTAAACTTAAATGAGAACAATAGAATCCCGTAATTACCTAATGCATAATTTAATCCATAAGTAATAGATGCGTACTCTATATAAACGCCACCAGTGTTTTTTTTTACTTTGGGGTAGGATTTAAATCGTCTTATTGATAACGTATTTAGTTAAAATTCACACCTTTTTGTAGGGCAAGAGGAGGTTAGAGCTAATTTCATTAAGAGAGTCGTCTACTGGTGTACGTCTTTGGAAGGGTCGCCATAATTAAATTAAGGTGTACAAATCATATTGTGACAGTTGGATTTCCACAAGTCTCTTCAACTTCTTCGGTATAACATTTGGGATTGTTGCAGACGGTTTAACTTCTGTTGTGGGTTCTTAATGTCTGATTTTACTTTTGATAGTTTTCGCAGATAGTCTTTAGGGAGAGAAAAATGAATGTCAATCCGTCTGATGCTGTTGTCCCTACAGATGACCAAATATTGGAGATCATATCAAAGAGGCCCTTGCTTGTGGAAATTTTCCACATGAAAAATGACACTTTGGTGGTTGAGGAGCAATCCAACATGAAGTTGTTTGAGAGAGTAAGTAACAAATGTTTGCTGCAGTGCCCTAAATGACATAATTTATATTTGCTTGAGCTCAGCCTGAGCTGCTCAGGCTTTATAAATTTTAATGCCTGTATTGATATTTGGCATGATCCACCAAACTTTGACATGTATGTTGTAGGTCAGAGACGTACAGCGTTGTGTTACAAATATGTATCGGTATGTAAAACAACTCATCATCAAGGAGGATGCCATTTTCGTAAGCAATGAAAACCTTCTTCCTAGCAAATATAAGGACATGATTGTCCTACAGGTTGCAAACCTTCGTGCAAGATTAGATGCCAAGGATAAGGAGTGGGATGGATATACTACGGCATTGGATGCTCTTTGTAACAAAATTTTAAGGAAACAAGCGAGTATCGTCCAACTTTCTGGAATAATTCCGACCAAGTTCCAACTTCATAAATTGACAGATTTAGAGCTCCGTGCCTTCAAGATGGAAAAAAGGTTTGTTTTCTTACTCTTATCTTTTCTTGCGCATAGCCTACGAGGTGGTTTATAAAAACGACGACGATTTAATTTCACTTTCACGTCTACATTAGCTGGATGGACATTCATCAGGTGGAAATGAAACTCAATTTTATGATCAAGGAATCAGAGGAACTACATTACAAGATGGGCCAATGTTACCAAGATGTTCATCAGATTTCAAATGAATGGATGATCGTTAATTCTCAGATTGATTTTCCATCGTAATATGTTCATGTCATGTTATTCTCTTTCGTAGTTTTGAGATAAGGAAAACTGTCATGTATTTTGAGTATAATCGTTAGCCCACTTTACTATGCAATATTGTAATGAAAAGATTTCATGAAATAACACCTGCACAATTGTAACTTGAACTGATTTCTTTTATTCACCGATAGTAATCCATCTTTCTAATTTTCACTTTTTTCTTCGTACTTTGCACAATCAAAGGAAATCGAGAAGCTTAAAACTAAACAAACATAACAGAGGAAGAAACCACACAAAATGATTTTGAGTAACGGACTTTTAAACTTGAGTAAAATCGTGAATAATCATGGTGGTATTGCTGATTTAGTCATCTTTGTTTGCGACGAGGTTTTACATAATTTAACAGTAGTAAATTCATTCTGTTGTGTGGCAGAAAAATGGTCTTGGTAACTGTTTCATGTTTCTTTAAATAGTATAATTCTAGGTAGTTTTGTGTGTGTGAGTTGAGACGATTGACTAGCTGCTGTGCCATATTATAATAGTTTTATACTTCTATTTTTATGTATAAAGAGTTTTTCTTTCTTTATGAAATAGTTTTATATCGTTTGGAAGCGTGTGATGCACAACGGAGGTGCTCACCACCGGACGCTAAACCTTTCACCTCATTTCACCTTCCCCGTTTCTCATTTTACATCATTTTTTAAACTAGCAATTTCTACATTTACACTAAAAACAGGATAAACAAATACCTTTTTCATATCATTTCAACATTCCTATTATCTGTTATCCATCACACCGAGGTATCAAAAAATCATCGTCACGTAAGACAAGATACGTTCCATAATAACTAATTACATCTAACAACCGTAGTAGTAGTAGCAAATAATGAACAATATATAAATCTTTGCAAGTACAACAAACAAACCACAAACATATCTGTACTGAAACTTCAAAAAACATCTTAGCTAGCTCTATAGTTAAAGACTACAACGTGGGCCATTCATTTTGAGAATTCTGTGATTCCATCGTATTCACTACAACTCTGGTTCCTCCATCATTTTTTTACCCTCCGCATCCTCCTCTCATTGTACAATGTAGTAGTAAACATATTAATATCAACGACTAACCACCTCACTACTCATCACTTAATCATCATAATCGTAAGTAAATATATTTAAGCAGTAATATCCTTCTTCAGTTCCGTTGTCGTACATAATATTAGTATGCTTCATAAAATTATTATTTCGTTAGAATACAACTAGTTGTTCACCTCAGTTGGGCGTTATGTCTCGGTGCAACGCAACGTATTAGATTTTGCATGTCATGTTTCAGAGAGAGGAAACGAAACGAGATGTGGATTTGATTACATACCCCTTTTCTTCTTTCTTACCCACTAAAAGCAATTAGGATGGTGAGTAAAAATGCGTGATAATTGTTGTTGGTTTGATAAGGATGAGGTTGATGATGTTGTCAATCGATATCAGTATCATGTAATGTAGGTATAAGCAAAATATTGGCACATTACATTACCTTGCGTAACAAATATCATAATACAATTTAACTTTACATAAGACTAAATAGAAAGCACTAAACCAAGTACGAAGCGCACTAAACCGTTATATTTCAGACAGTGTAGTTTAGTTGTTGTTGTTTTTTTTGTATAGCGTGATGTGTGAAGTTAGTATGAATAGTGTTGGTATATTACAATATATAGAGATGTAAATAACATTAGGTCAGTATACTCCTAGTTGTTTCTAAATTCCATCGTTTTCTAAAATCTGAGCGGTGGGTCCCGGTTCCAAAAAGAGTAGGCTTGTATTTCTTGCGGCAACCCAAAAATAGTGTGTTTGTGTGTGTATCATAGAGAGTTACATACGTTACGTTACATCTGAAAGAGATTGTTTTATGGTGTTAAGTAAAACTAACAGTTTTTTTACACCTATTATGCGACATTTAAGTAGAAGATTGAAGCTGAGTTTATTTAAATGCATTTGTGTGAGTGAGTTTTTGTAGTTTTATTATGGTGGCGGAAAAGTTGCTGCTGGTATTTGTTTGCAGATAATAATTATTGCTTGTCTACGACCCTAGCAAAATACTAATTACGGTGATGACGATGAGGATACTCTAAACTACAATGGAGTCTCTCTTTTCCAGGGAACAACACCATTCCCATCACTCTTAACAGGTTTCTTTCGTACTAGATTCGGGACTGCCATGGAAGCTGCGGAGACGAGGGGAGAATCATCCTGTTGCCCTTTTTTCCCTACTGCTGCTTCCATCACTCCGGCTTTTAAAGCTGTAAGACCGCTTCGGATAGCACTTGTAGCACTGATAATACTACTGTTCGCGTTGTACGTCAGACCGTTCTTTCGCGGGTTCTTCCCGTTACCCGAGTTTTCGGAAGAACTGTTTCCAAGAATGATTTTCATGTGCGAGTCCTACCATAAATCAATCACAATTACTTAAAATCCGCACCTTTTAGCTACGGAACATCCTATTATTAGTCATTTATAAATTCAGTTTTACCCTAGTAAAGGCAAATGGTTGTACGCTGCACCCATTGCTTAGCAAAGGTGACCCAGACTTTCCACCTCCTCCAATGTCTGCCCCACTAAAATCCCCGGAATTATGGCTTCCTCTCCCAGCATTGTCGGATCTGGGGAATGCACTGTGCGGGCTCATCCTGTCGTCATTTATGCTGTCACTCGATGGTGACTGAGGTGGGGAGGCGTAGATGGGACTTTGAGGTTCATTGAGAGGTGAAAGCAGTCTGCTACCCGGTCTCCCTTTCATTCTTGACAACTGTTGAACTTGCTGCGTGAAAGAAAGTGCCGCTTGTTTTGAGTTACTATCGTTATTATTGCTTCCTGAGGTGGATCTTCTGGAGCGATCCTGTCGTGAAAGCATTCCAGGCGAACCACTCTGTTCCGAGTTTGAGTTATGCGAGGACTTTGTTGAGGTTGTCATGTTGCTGGGCGCACCTACTCCTCCTACAATTGAGGTGATTGAGCGACGTTTCTCTCCATCAGGGGTTGAACCTTGAGGCAGGAAGTGTGATTCTGTTGTTCCACAAGCTGGATTGTCAGAACTTGGATAAAATCCTGGCTGAAAATTCGAACTGGACGGTTTACATGGATCAAGACTTTCTCCACCATGACGGGTTCCTAATCCATCCCAATCTGCTACATTCAATCCTTTAGCAAGCACTAAATTAAGAAAAACCAAACTTATAGATTCCAAAACCCACACTCAATTAGCATGACTTTGAACGTATTGATTAAACTTACTGGTTTTGCTCCTAGCTAAAGCAATCTCCTCTAGCAGTTTCGAAATAGAAACATGACCACTTTTCATGGCTACCCTAATTGGTGTCCGACCACATCGGTCTGAATGAATAGGATTAGCACCCCATTCAAGTAATGCTCTCACGCATTCTAAGTGTCCTTCCTGAGCTGCGATGCATAAAGCTGTGGCTCCCTACAAAATGTTTGTTTTCAAATTAGCCATGTAGTCATTTACCGGGGGCACTACTCATTGTAGTTTGTATCGCTTACTTGATTGCATGTATGGTCGATTTTAGACCCGCGTTCACACAACAGGCGCACAATTTCTGAATGTCCTTGCCAACTCGCACTTTGTAACGGCGTCCTTCTGTCGTTATCTACAGCATTCACTTCTGCACCGGCCGACACAAGCAACTCAACCATTTCTAGGTGACCTTGCCACGCGCTAACGTGAAGTGGTGTTCTTCCTTCCACATCTCGTGCTTCGACATCAGCCCCACATCTGATTAGAAACTGGGCCATTGCCACTCGGTTTTCAAGGGCCAAAAGATATAGTGTACTTCTACCATCTGCGTCTCTGTAGTTGACATCGCTTCCTCTCGAAACGAGCAACTTAAAATGCAATACAATTTGGGTTTGATTAGACCAAAATTCTTTATTCTTTCGAAGCGAATATTCATCGCCTTTGTCAAATCCTACCTGGACTATGTCTCTGTAGCCTTCTATAGCTGCAGCTCGGAGTGCAGTTCGTCCGTCATGGGATCGCTGATCAATAACAGCTCCAAGATTGAGAAGAGCTTCAAGCACTGTAATATGCCCTTCTTGGGCCGACAGGAGTAAAGCATGCTTTCCGTCATTATCCGTTTCATTGAGTCGAGCTCCAGACTCGACAAGAACTTCCGTGACTTCCTGGTGTCCTTCAAATGCTGCGTAGTGAAGTGGTGTCCAGCCAGCGTTATCCCTGTGACCTTCGTCTAAGCCCCGAGCTAGCAACAGTCTCACCACACTCACGTTACCCTAATAATAATATCATTCACATAAACTTTTCTATGTTTGTTTCAAATGTTTTAAAAAAGGCGAAAATTTATGCTTTTCATTTACCTGAGCTGCAGCAACAGAAAGTACAGTTCTGCCTTCCCCATCGATATGATCAACGTAGGCACCCCAGAAGAGTAGAAGTTCACAAACAGCTGCATGACCCATTGACGCTGCAGCCCAAAGTGGCGTTCGACCAGCTTTGTCCACTGCATCTACATCTGCCTCGTACTCCAAAAGTAGCTCACATACTTCCCTACAATGTTAAAAATTCAATTAATAGCAATTTCCTTAGAAAGTGGTTTAAACAACTTGCTGCAACAAACTTACTTATGGCCTTCGAAAGCAGCTACAAGTAGTGGCGTTGTTCCGTCCCTATCTTGATGATCAACTTCTGCACTTCTCTCCAGCAGCAGGTTTACGACTTTCAAATGTCCTTGACTAGCAGCCACACATAGCGCAGCGACTGAAAGAGCCGTTCTATGGATTGATAACTCTGATTAGCTTCAGCTCACAAACTTTTTTTTAAAAATCTTTTACAACAAATGACACGAAACTCACCGGCCATCAGAATCTGCATGATTGACGTCTGCACCGGCACTCAACAACCTTTCCACAATATCTGCGTGACCCATATACGCAGCAGCTATCAATGGTGTCCTTCCCTCACTATCAGGCAAGGATGGTGACGCACCGGCTTTAATCAGACTATTTACAACTTCTTCATGACCTCCCCAGGCCGCAGCCCTTAAAGCTGTTCTTCCGTCGCCGTCAGTCAAATCAACCTGAATTTGATTTCAACGAGTTATAATTTGTTATTTATAATTAAATTAAGTACAGCATATTTTCTAGTAAGAAGCAGACTCACCTGCGCTGTTTGAGCGAGTAAAATATCAACAATGTCTACGTGACCAGCCCACGCTGCTGATCTTAACGGTGTCCACCCATCATTGTCTGCATGGTCAACATCTACACCGGCTGACAAAAGCTCTCTTACGACTGTTGCGTGACCCTATGATAATCAAATATAATCATTGGGACTACATTTTTCTAACCTTTTAAAAGTGTATTTATGAACTCGCATTAAGACGAACCTGTCTTGCTGCCAAGTTCAATGCAGTGCGACCATGTCTATCAACGGCTTCAAGGGAAACATTATGACTAATCAGAAACTGGACAACAGCAAGGTTCCCATCATTCGCCGCATTGTGGAGTGGTGTTCGTTGATTATAATCAACTTGGTTAACATCCCCAATAACATCAACTTTAGCAGGAGATTCCGACTCGTTGGTTTCTTCCGTAACGCAGGTCCTTATCGCAGGGTCGTCCGAGTTCTCACAAGGAGCCTCCCCTCCCCCCTCATCTAGACAAGTGTCTGATCCATTTCTCGTGGGCTCCCTTGAGCCCTCCAACTTTGACGGCACTGTTCTCACAGTCTGCTTTGTAACTCCGCAGGCCGCCAACAGTTTGACAACTTTAACGTCATGCGCGTGGAGGTTAAAATCCTCGTTAAACACTTTAATACCTAATGACAACAGAAAGAGGGGAACCTCCTGGTTGAGGTCACCAAACAATTTTGTAGAATGAGAGAGGTGATAAGCCAGGTCGGCCACTTCACACGAATTCAGTTCTGAAGCTCGGGACGCCAGCCAAATGGTTTTCATTATGTGTCCGTCTTGTTGCTGGCACAAATATTTTTGGGTGCAATACTTGACGTCAAGAAACCACTCGGAAAAACTATGATGAAAGAGAAACTGGTAACCATCAGGTGACTTAATGAGAACTCTTCGGAGAACGTGCATTCGCTTCGCAAAGTCTTCTTTGGTAATGGCAGGATGGCGAGATGTGAGACAGGCCAGGATTTCACTTTCCTGCATCGGCTGACGGGACACTAGCAGAATGCACAAAACGGGCTGAACTTTACTAAACTGTTTTTTGGTAAAGAGTCGTTGACACAACCACAGGTAGAGTCCGTATAAGGTGCCTGGGATTTCACGGATTTCCCGGAGCACTATAAAATTTTCGGAGATCCCATCTAAAACTTTCTCCAAGTAGAGAAAACAGCCATTGCTTTTTATATGAAGTTGATTGAGCATTTCGGCTGTCTCTCGTCGTATATGTTGCCGTAACGCAAAGTCTTGATCTAGACGGGATAAGATGTACTGTTGAACATCACGTATCACCTGATATCAGGAGAAAGAGAGAAAATTGTGTTAGAAACATGAAAGATGCATTATAAACTGAATATAAATGAAAGTTTAAAGAAGGAATAGAGTTTTCACTGTACCTGAGACTTTCTCAGATCATCTAAGCCAATTTTCCTAAATCCGGAGAATAATTTTCCTATATATTTACTTTGTTTCCTTGCCGTACAGACTAATATCAACCATGAGGGTAGAAGATGACAATGATTCCCAAGTAGTTCGCTAATTGTATTGCTAAATGATCCTTTACACGATGAGCTATTACATGGTAGTTGAGATGAATTGTAGGACTCATCAATGGAGTCCACGAGGAGAAAGCATGCTTGTTGTGGACACTCAATTTCGAGCAGAGGAAAGATTATCAGTTTTTTGAAAGCTGCGTCCGGATCCTCCGCTATGGATTTGAGGGACAACTCCTCTTCAGTTACTTTCTCTCCATAGCCTTCCACCAGTGGACTTTCCAACAGTTGGACACAAACTTGGTAAATGAATTCCGCCAACGAGAGCGTGTTGAGGTCATGAGACTGGCAGAAGTGGTGAGCTAGGAGTCGCTTTCGAAGTTGGAGTTGCTTCCCATGCTCCGCCGTAGGGCGAACCATTTCGGAGCAACAGGCAGTTTTGCCTGCTCCAGGACCCCCAACAATGAGGATCCCATTTCGCCCATTGTTGAGGCCCGCCCCGTCCTCGTCCACCCGTCTCTGAAGCGTCTCCAGACAATGAAGGATTTTGGAAAATACCCATTCTCTACAGAAAAATCGCTTCCCTTCCAGTAGAGAGTGGGCCATGTCCACCATCAAACAAAAAGGAAGTCAGCCTTAGTTCGTCTTCAATGAAGAATGTCCCATCAACAAGTCATCAGGCTCAACAACCGCAAACTTTCCAACGTCGGCGTCTTGCCTTCATTTGTCATTTTACACTGTTTTCTTATTGCGTCAGATGAGATGAAAATGAAGCTCTAACTAGCTTCATAGGTTTATCACAAGTGCACTTTAATCAAACTTTATCGTCATTATCAAACCTCACACGAACACTGTCACCCAATCAAAAACCAACCAATGCTTTCACAGATATGTCTCCACACAAGTTTTCTCCAGCCTTACAACTTTCCCTTTTGCTTGAGTTGGCTTTGCAAATAGTTGCTTAAAGTTTAATCTGCAAAATGAAACAACAAAACATTCATGAAATGCACGTAAGGAATTTTACAAGCCGGCAGCAGTAAATCTGCATAACTAATTATGCATGCTTATAACTCAACGTTTTCCGTAGTGAGTCAGTCTGCTTTAGCGATGCACACAGTAAGCTAGGGATTAGCTCAGCTCTGGAAAATGTGTAGGAATTGCATTTATTGCGCATTATACATCATGTTTACTAGAAGTGCTGCATTTTAATGCCCCGATCTGCTTAGAAATCAACACCAGCACTTTCATACAAAACGTAATTCAGTAGTAAAGCCTTGTTTTATGTTTGGAACCCCAATTATATCACCATTTTACAATCGAAATGGCTTTCTTTTGACATTACAAATGTTTTTGAGTAGCACAAGTGACAGTTGCAAATTGAACCTTTTAGCTGCCACTTTCTTTTTGCAGATTTTGTACCCTGCTTTTCTCTCCCCTTATTTATAACTTACGATAGATCCCTTAATAGTGACTAATTCACGCCGACTCGAAGCCAAAAGTAAATATTAATCCTATTAATTTCTTCTTGGGTTTTGTCGACTATTTTTCTCCCGTGTGAACTCTTTCACTCACTCACCCCAACCAGCAAAGCGAAACAACAACCTTTGGAATATTTTTCTCAACACTCTAGTCTGTTATTTTAAAGATAAAAAAGGGCAATTTACAATTTAGCAAATTCTTTATTGAAATAACCCCAAATTTATATTTTTATATTACCATCACATCATTCCACTTAATCCATTTTAGCTTCCAGGTTGTTTCAGACTTTCAAACGTTTTTATACGACTGTAATGTTCTTGTTTTTTTGTGGTCTCGTGTTATTATTATTATTATTATTACTTGTTTCTCTCATTTAAAAAAATGTTGTTTCATACCCCTTCATTCTTCTATTATGAGGTTTCCTTGTGAGCTAGCTCACTCACACTCTCACTCACTCTACACACTCATCTCATGTATGTCTTCCTGTCTGTCTATCCCCAAGTATTAGTATTATGATTATTATGATTATATGAGTAAAATAGCAGTGGAAAAAAGCAAGTTTTGCTCTCTCCCTCTCTTGCGTATATCTGTTTTTCTTCTTCTTTTGCTTCTTCACTACTCACTGCTTTTCTGACTCACTGAGATCATCCTTCCTGTCCGTGTCCAGAAGAAAATAAGAAGTAACTCGGTTTAGTTCCCTTTGTGTGAATGTGAGTGAACGTGGATGGTTGATAGTACTCTGACTCTGATACCGTTCCATAATACCCAAAATTCAATCCAAGAGTAAGAAAAATAGAATACATTCAATGCTCCCCAGCATTAGCATTGCATTCTCGCCACTTACTCGCATCTAGTTGAGTGACTCCACAGTCTCCAATCCAATCCATGCTCAGACCATGCCAGGACATTACTACCATATCATCCACCATTACATTACTCTCTGCGAACATTACACACAACACAACCAACAACACACGAAATAATAGTATCAGTCAGAGTCACTCTATTTTTTCCTCTCCTCTCTCTCCTTTTTCACCCAAACCAAAGTTTAGTGATAGAGAAACACTCTGGTCTGGTACGAGCCTGTGCTGCTGCTTTTTTGTTGCCTGGCTAATGCATATGGAATGGGTTTGTGTGATGTGAGTGAGGAGGCTTTTAGTTTAGCTCAGCTCGGCTCAAGCTTAGCTTCACTTCTTCTACTCAACTCAACTCTATCTCTCTTCTGTCACTTTGAGTTTCCCTTTTGCGAAGAAGAAGAGGCTGGTGAATTCTGAAAAATAAGTTTTTTCTCTCTTCCTTTTCTAAACCTTAGTTTCTATGCTTTACTACCATGCTAATTCAGTCAAGAGGAAGAAGCGGAACATAACAGAACAACTGAATTTTTATATGGGGTTATTTCCAACTTACTTACAACAAATATGCGAGAAAACATCCTACAATAATATGTTCCTACGGGTGTGCAATATGTCCATGTAGTAGTTATAGCAGAAAAGTCCAAGCTCTCATACATACATTTCTCCGTTTCTTTCCCTGCTTCTACTTTCTGTTGCTCCGTTTTTTACAAAGTCATACATGTCAGCACTACGCTTTCTGTGCATAATATAAAGACTACAAAACCTAGAGAGGTTTATCCATGTCTCTTCTTTTTATCCGAGTATCCTAAAATCCTAAAAAAGTATAAAATTCATGGGTGTTTTTCTTTCTTTCTTTCTCTCTCTCGCTCTCTCTCTCTCTCGTTTCTCTTGCTTGTTTTACCACCCATTTTCAACTTTGTGCTAAGTGTTGGGATACTTATTTCATTTTTTGGGAATATGATATGATAACTAAGCAGTAAAAATGTAGTTCACTGACTGTTCTGTTTTTTTGTGAGGTTTTGCATGGCTTTTATGGATTTTTTTATATTTTGTTTAGGAGACTGCAATGGACTGCATGATCAAATCAAGTAGTACGCTTGTAGTTGTAATCCAAGTACAAGCATGAACTGAAATCATATCAGAGCAACTAATAAAGCCACGCAGAAATAAAACAGATGAAGAATCTTAGTGAGCAATGCAGGCGTATTATTTTTTCATCATTCCTTTGGCATGACATGCCAAACGCCATGCCATGACATAATATGTATAATATCATCATGATGATCCCGTCAGCTCTCTGCAATTCCACAATTCGTGAAAATGGTGAAGACAAACAATCTGTTTTTCAATCACGAGAGTGGTGCTAAGAGAAGAGATGAAAATGCATATTCAAAAGCTGACTTGTTAATTATAATGTTACCGTTTAATTCCTCGGGGATTTTTTCATGAGCTGTTCCGTGAGGATGCACATGTTTACGTTTTCTGCACGAAGAATATCATATCATCGTGACTGTTGTTTGTGCTCTGCTCTGAATTTGAATGCATGCACAAATCTGTGTATGCGTGTTTCTGCTGAAACTGCAAAGTGTTGTAGTGGAATGACTGAAAACTAAAAATCGCAAATTGCATCATACAATAGAAGCAACACAAGCTCAGCGTTATACCATGTCTCTTCTCATTTTGGCAAACTGAAATGTAGGTGTTTGTCTTCATGTTACATAGTTTTGTTGAGAAAAATGCCGTTTCTAACAAGGAGAAGATCCTTGCACCCAAATTCTTAATTGAGTCATTTTTATGTTCGCTCATAAATAACGAGTGAGACAAGAAGAGGAACAAGACAGAGAGTGGCTTTGGGTATATATGAATTGGGTGGCATATTATGTGCAAAGAGTTATTAGGAGATGAAAAATGATAGTTTCAAACAAAGCCATTGTACACAACACATGCACATGGATGTTGTTGATGTTGGCTTTGGTTTGGCTGTAGTTTTGTGAAAGTTTCCCTTTTGCACAATATGTTTCACTTCGAAAACTGTGTGTAGATCGGCCTACTGGATTGGAGCTCTGTTATTTATTTTACGCGTCTGTCCCGTCATGCTTCAATGCAGTCAGTTTATTGTCATTTGGATTTTGGTTGTGTTGAGTGGGGCTCAAGAAACTAAAGCTTTTTTGCCATTTCATTGGATGCCGTAATTGGCACGTATTATTATTATTATTTATTATGCATAATGTGTTTCTCTTGTATCTCTGGGTAAAGAAACTTTTTTATGGCTTGGTTATTTGCTGAAGCGCTTTGCAAAAACAATATCACGGCAAGAATGTGTATGAAAGTACATATTATTATATTCATATTGTTACAATCTTATACTATAATATAAACACAATCCACATAGAAAGCAGTAGACTGAAAGAGGATATCATGTAATCCGATGTTTTCTTACCGCTACTTGATCCATACAAACTAGTATCAAACACATAACACGCTACTCCAGCAAAGCTTGAAATCGTCTCCACAAACTTTACTAGAATTCTTCAAGCATCTAAAGGCTGAGTTTAACAGATTAGTATCATGGGATTTTTCGGGAAATGGGCTCACACTCTGGCAAAATTTATTTTGGCAAGGAGGAAACCAAAGGTGTAAGTCCATATAAGGTCGTGTTACCAAAATTGATTAGTTCCGATTGAAGGCGATGGAAATTTCTCAATTTTCTTGGGCATGTACAAAGTACAAACACATGAGCACATTAACGTTCATCATCATTCCAGACGTAAGACATTCATGAGCGAAATATCATAATATTGTTTTTGCATGTTAGCTTATGTCCAACAATTCAAATTAGTAATGACGCTGACGACGATAATAAAAGAATATTGCATGCCTTGCAAACTGTGACTAATTTATCAATGAGGCTTCGAAATGAATACACAAGCAACTTGCTGAGTATGGTAACGATTATAATGAACAATTAAAACTTTATTACCGAACCGAATTTGTAATGGATGTGATTTTGAAGTGGTAGCTCTTTGCAGAAGAAATAGTGCATGGTGACCATGAAATAGATACGACTATGCGGACTACTCGGCCCATCTAACTCACTATGAGCTAGTCCCACAGCCTTCTTGATGCAGTTGCATGTAAAAATAATTTTGAACACGACACAGTTTTGCGAATGTTGGTTTCTGCCATATTGCGTGCCCAGAATCAAAATCCCACTATCATAATATCAAAGCGATTCTCATGTATAAAAACGTTTTATACGGCTTCCTACAAAAGTTGTCTTAGTATTAGCAACATGATCATCGACATTATGCCCTTTGCGACTTGTTGGCTCTTTCAGATTCTGCCGAATTCACAAAGTATCACCTCACAAGTTTCGCTTCGCTGGCTGTCAATGAATTGAAGTGAAAGTTGGTTGGAGCGACATCTTTCTAGTCTGACGTCATAGACTCCAGCAAAATTTATCAGGGTTGGCTGACTTTGTTCTGGGTGTACTATACTTACTCCTACTCTTTGTTGTTGCATGTTTGCCGTACATCATAATTTGCCTTGCTTTCCAAGAAGTAACGGAGAGAAAGTGGTGCAATTATTGCATGTGACCATTCCATTATTTTCCCGGAGCCGTGCTTCATTCTGATGCAGGAGGGTTATTCATTACATCGATATAAATTTCCAACGAATCCATAAATTTACTAAGACTTGCTGTCACGTCTATTTTCAGAGTAAACAGGTCAGTCTCACGTCACCCCGAATGATTTTACGATAGCAGGAAAAGGCATACCAAAATCCTGCACGGCAAACTCACTCACTCGCAGAGCAGACTTTGTCGTGATATGTTTCATAAGACAAAGTGAAGTCGTGTGGAAGTAAGTGAATGAACAAACAACTGCTATTGATCATGCTTTCCGAAGGATGCTACGTGACTTATCGGACAAATCAAACGTTGGTTAAACAACCGATGTTATGGAAATTCAGACCACGGTTCTATTTTCAAATGCTAATGCAGTTGAACTGTCGTTGAATTAACTGCAACGATTAGTCATTTCCTTATTGGGTTATAATTGAGAACGGCACATTCCTTCGTTTGGCC
>JAQGAP010001145.1:0-22450 GCA_034697805.1 Orchesella bifasciata | reverse complement strand
TATACTTCCGTTTCAGCCAGCAGTATAATACTTTATGGTAAGATTTTATTTATTATAGTTGACGCTACGAAGCTTCTGAGCAATTAAATGGACACTAGATTTTCTAAGCACTTTTGAACTTCGATATAAAAAGTTCGTAGGTACGGCAATGCAGGCAAACATTTATGTACAAGGAAACAGCCAGAAATTCTCCGCCATTAGATTCTACGCAATTTAGAAATCCGCAACAGTTTTCATATAACAAAATGAACTTTCCTACAGGACTATCATCGCCCATGTTGAGTGTAGGTATATTTACATATTTAGGTACTTTTGACTTTGCCTATCCCAACTTATTTAGGCAAGCATATTACTGGCATTTAAAGTTTGTGTTGTAGCTTGAGGCAGAGCAACTCTCTACAATACCGTATGAATCAATGAAAATCGCTTAAGATTAAATTCAGATAGGGGCAGCAACGATCTGACAGCAGCAATTTTCGTTGAGAGCCTCAAATCGAGCTACCAGCACCAAGCGTTGTATACAACCGGCGGTATTTCTTTGCATTACTCTGTAATTTGCATTTTGTATTCTTTATTTGCCTCAAAACTCATGTGTGGGGATGATTCGCATCATTGAGCCAACATGCGAGTAAATAATTTTAGCAACTCAGCGTCACCTCCTCTTGCCACAGTCATATTTGCTCAGCTAATTAATGTACAGGAGCAGGGTCTAATTTTCAATTTAATCAAAACAACGCATCTCGTGTTGAAGTGCACACATTACCGTGTCGATGTTTATGGTAGATGAATGATGAGGATGATCAAATTGATAAGAATGACTTCGTAAAAACATTGTACATTACGTCGTCAAAGATATCAAGTATGACGATGATGATGATGTGGCAGAAAATTGCCAAGTGGATGCTACAAATTTTGGGGAGTGGCAACACCAACACCCGAAATATATGTTCTCAGGGCTTTTAATTACCTACATACATATGGAAGTGCATGTTTACAATAGTACCTGCATGGCATGCTATCTGAGAAAGTGCTTGGTTGCCAACAACAATTAGAATGACAATGACGACACGCTTATCCCCACTGTGGATATGGGCTGCATGAAATTCGATTGATCAAAAAGACAAGCGTCCGTCCCAAGTGGTTTGTTTATAATTTATGGTTGCTTATAGGTTTGTTATCAAGATGCCTGTCATGAAACCAATCTGATTTATCTCAAATAGCCACTTTAATACTAATAAAGTTGTTCCTCAAGCAACTAAATGTGGGCTTGTAGTAAGTAACATAAAAGAAGAAGAAAAGTAGTTTGGTAATAAGGAGAATGATGGAATACTTTTTTTTCTTAAATGCAGATGCAGCTGCACTAGACCACATTTTATAGTATTACCCCAGCATCATGTGTACGTACGACGTGCTGCCTAATTTATGCTTTAATTAGCATTCTTCTTTCGCGTGACATGAATCTCTAGTCAAGTGATGTTATACATGATAAATATATTTGATGATTATTCCTCATTCATACACGGTCAGAAAAACAACGGTGCAAGTTGGAAAAAAAACTTTCACACATTAATTTAAATCTTTGTCTACTTTGCTAATCGTATGCACAGTACAAAAAAACAACAATCAGTTGATAAATGCAGCAATCAGTCATCAACAAGAATGCTTAATGATCCTGTTGTTTAGTGGAGCAGTGCAGAATGTAATTTAAAGTAAATTAATGGGCACTTGGGACATGATCTCAAATCATTTCATTCCGCAAGTTGTTTCTAATGAAACAATGAAAGTAACTTGTAGGTACAGCTCTACATTTTTAACGTGTTGATTTATTTACACTCCTTAACTTTTCATGATGCCTAAAGGGCTCTTGAGTGTAGGAGCAATCAAATCAGCTCATTTAACAGGTAAATAGAACATGGCTCAGAATACTAATATTTAGTATGGCAAATAATCATAAATTAATCAACAAATCTGTGCATTTTAATGGGCAAATCTTGCACCAAGTCTACCCTTGTCATGCTAAAATCTTGCTCAAAACAAAACTACAAAACAGGATGAATGAGATGGAAGGTAATCAAACGAAATGGAATATTCAATAGTCAGTCAATTGAAGTGCAATAAAAATCGGTCGACATATTAGACGAATGCACATTTGATTCATTAACCTGCATCGGTATCTGTTTTGAATGGCATCCACGCTTTTAATATCGCCAATCATCTATGAAAACTCATTTGCGGGAGTTACTTACTTTTTTGCAGTAGTTTCTCACAATTCAGACGTATCTTAAATGTTTTAAGGTGTACAGCAATGAAACTATGTTGCATGAATGAAGTAAGGATAATCTTCGTTCATTATATAATTATATTGTGTATGTTATTTTGTTATGAATAAGTGCAGTCTTAAGCTCTATAATTCACACAGATTGAGATGAATTAAATTGGCAGCTGTCGACCTGCCACTAATCAAAACAAGAAACTGTTGACAGAAGGTTGGAGTTGGTGCTCCATCGCTAATTAAATTGTTACTTGTTAGCGTCACGTCGGTTTCAGCTTTGATGATGAGACTACATCCATTATGCAACAGGCTGAATGGGATATGCATGAAGGCCAAAGCGTGCAAGTTTCCTTCAGTCACTCAGAAGAACATTATGAATTATGAGTTTTGACATGCTGACACATGCCTAAATTCAGCTTTTAGAAGTTTCCCGTGTTGAGTGATATGATGGGGATTACAGAAATCTTGTATCCTACTCTTACTTCAGATTACTTGTTTCTCCACCTCGTTGACTAATTGCAAGTACCAATATCTTTTTTATCTAGCAACCAGAAATGAGGACCAGTGAATAATTGACTCGGTCAGTAAGTTGCCAGTAAATTACTATTTGATAGCAATAAAATGTACTCGGATTAAAACTTTAGATGCATAAATTGTATAACATTGAAATCACCTTATCAAACATGCGACATCTTCGTGCATCCAACCTTTAACTTTACTACTTTGCAGCTAGCACTACAATATTGGAGACGTGCAAACATGAGGGAATCTGAGATTGACGTGCTGCTATGCTCCTATCTTCTTTTTCTTATCAGAAACTGCACCACGATTAACCTAGTGAGTCCCTAATATTTCGTGGTTCATTGCTCTTCTCATTTTTAACAATTTCTATGAAATCGTGACAATTTTTTCAAAACTAAAAAAATCGTTAGGTTTCCTAACTGTGCTAGATAATCTTAAATCATAAATTATGAGACTGGTGGACATCTTCAGTAGAAAGTATCACGAAATGTACTAGAAAGCGATCTGCAGCATGCATCACCAACACACTCGACATAAAAATAATATGCATAAAGTTGAATGTGAAAGGTCATGGCTGTTGGCCACACCATAGGATGTTTGATGACGAACTGTATGACATGTGGACATCACTCTCAGATGAAGTCTGAAGCCACAAATGCAAAGATCGGTAAAACCAGAAGTAACCGGAGATAATAGAACATTTCAAATTTTCAAAATATTCTACTCACATACCACATACGTTAGAAAACATCAATGGCCTTGAATCCAAACACAAAATTGGCATCCAACCCAAAGAAATATGAGTTATGCATACTCATGGAACACATCTGGGGAACAAGAGGGATGGAATAACTTTTTATGAAAGATCTAAAGTTTAGCGGATCAGCGATGTTACAGACATTGTCATTCATGAAATGAAATCCTAATTTCATTGCTTTGTTCCATCCAGCTACTTTCAACGGTGTGTATTACTCCTATGAAAAAAGGAAACCTTTCTTTTTTTTCACCCGTCATAAACTGAATAATGCAATATTCATTCATGGACTTTTTCTTTACTTTACTACAGCAATTTTTTTAAAAATTCATAGCTTCTACATAAATGTATTGTATTTCTGAAGAACCTAATCCTACACTTTCTCTACGGACTGAATATACTTGGCTTTTCAACCAACCATGATGTTTTATTCATGTTTTTGAAATTACTTACTTGCGCTCATGTTAGTATCCATTTTTTGGCTTTCAGAAAGTAAAACAGTACTCTCGGAATCAATACTGGGAACACCACTCGGAATCTCAATGCAATTTTTAGCCGCAGCTTCCTCTGCCTCTCCAGAATCTTGAGCTGGAACACTGTCACTCCTCTCGCCTTCCTCTAAACTGTCGGATACTTTTATTTGGCTGTGGGAGTTATTGGTGTTGTTGACAACCCACGAAGAAGCCGCAGCGCAACTAGATGTGGTTCCCAGTTCTCCGGTGGTCGTACGTCCTTTTGAATGATAATGAAATTCCTCTGTTACTTCTCACTCTTCGTCTTTTAGTATTCTTCTTCAAACAAAATATCGTTGGTGTTCTGTTGCTATCAACGGAATACAGCTAGGCTTAGCTTGGATTTGGATGGAAATTGCAGAGATCTTTCCTTTCCACCTGCCGTTCAACACTGGGTTGGTTGACAAAACGACGAGTTTTACACTTGGCTTATCTCTATTAACAGGTTTGCATAAACGACAACAAATTAATTGTCTGCCTCTGAGCCGATTGCCGACTGAGCCTTGTAAACCTCACATGTGACTAAATACAAGAGATATCAATACCGTACTGATGGTGAGGATAACTATCACGCTTGATGTCTACCAACAGAGCGAGTGGAAAAAATCTCTTCATCCGACGAACTGCTGATCTGATGCTAGTAACCAACTCCAACATGCATAATATGTAAGTGTAAGTAAAATCATCTGCATTTAGTGCATATTATATACACAGTTTAATATGTTATGGTCGAATATACAAGCGGCAAGCACTGACTGACTGGCTTTGCATCAAGATTTGAGATACCGTTCTTTTCATAAAGCGTACTGCAACAAACTCTGTCCATCCATGAGTACCAAAAAACTACTTAAAATGTGGTGGAGTGGAGGCGAGCAATGTAAAGCCTCTACAACGTCATTGAATAAGTATTCACTGTCTCTTTTCATCTACATCTTCTCGGGTAAAGGATATAGGATGAATGAAAACGCTGAATTTTTACCATGAATCTTGAGCTTGTAGTTTGTACACAGTGCTGCGCTTCCGTACTCAGTTTTTTATTGCTTTACCTTATATATCCTCCTAAATGATGCTTCCTTAAAGGTATTCCTTCAATAGGAAATTAGTGCTTATACGGATTATGAGACTCTAGAGTATCTTACTGTTTACAATAAATAAGACATTTAACACACAATTTTCTTACTTTTGCGAGAGTCTAGTGTGGTATTAAAATGCAGTAAATTAGTGACAGTAAACGACCCAACTTGATGAGTTTTTTTGTAGGCAATTCACACGAAAGCTTTTTATAAGTCCAGCAAAGAACTGTAAAATATGTCAATTATGGTGAAAATGAGTTGTGTACTTCAAAAACTAAGGATGTGCGTAGGGTAAACAAATCCAAGGAAGTACAATACAAGGTGAATATCTATCTATCTGTCATACCAAGCCATCTCCATCCAATCCAATATCCAATTCTGTTTTCCATTAAGCAACATTATTAACGCCTTTTCAATGTTGAACACTGCCTGTAAATAAGAACGAATACTAGCTCGCTACGACATAATGAACCCATTCCATCTTTGAATGGCATGCTCCCGCAGGTATTACTGATAATGAAAATTATGTAATGGATTTTCTGCATGATACACATACATCTTCTGCGATTAATGTACCGCTATCATGCCACCAAATGAAGTGCAATTGTTTTAATGCAAAACAGCCACAGCATTACTTTTGATCAATGTGGCTGACAATACAATGCTGTGTGAAATGTACCTGGGTTGTTTGTTTTTAATCCGTATACGCTAGCTAAACGGTATGCAAAAAATGATATAATTTGTGTTCAGTTCAAAATCCCCAAGCATTAATATATCCTTCAGGTGAATTTATTCACTTTGTGCTTCTGTATTCTGTAGCAGCAACTGAATATTCTGAATGAGTTTTACTTGAATGAAAGGTATAATATAAGTATTTCAATGAAAGTTTGGCATTGTAAGACAATGCACAAATTATCGACATAATATACAATGTAGATGCAAAAACTGGGCCTTTGTCTGAAGGATGTTAAAGTTGCATTAGTTGATCCCTTCGAATTTGAAATATAAAGATGTTTTGCAAGGCACAACTTTTGATAAAAATATTCATGGCAGTATCTTTATTCCCCATTCAACCGTTTGGCAAATTATGATTTCAAATACAAAATTATAGCCTTAAATATTATCTTTCAGCCTGCCAATATTTGATGTTTCAAGATCGAAATTGATGACTATTTGTTTTGTTTTAGTTGCAATGAATCAAGCACGACAGACGTTGTTTCTAATCAACCACCTATTAGTTACTATTCTTTACGTTTATTACCCCATAAATTATACTTTCTTCTGCTTTCGACTGGATTTTCGCTAAAACAAAAGCACTAAAGGACAATAACAATAATGGCCCAAGGCTTGCACTGTTGCTGCACATCTGGCTCCACTATTTTGATCATTTTTTGCTGAAGTTTATAGCCTTCATTTGGTCCAAATCCGGTTCATAAATTGATATGAGTAGACTAGTTAACAATAGATTACTAGCAACAAATTACGCTCACAGCTCTCTGCATCCATTTTATGACTGCTTTCTTTAAAGGGGCACATGACAGGTTAATGAAATTATCTTTAATGTTTATGGCATCATATTATTATACTTTGCGTTGTGTTGCTGCCCAGTGTAATCCTTTCTAGAATGCAATTGCATCAAGAAGATAATGAAAGGACGGTTTTTTGTTCCAAACTAGTTTGTCAGGACGTCTCTCAAGTTTTCCAGCGACCTAATATTATAATGAATTAGAATGACTGCAAGAATTGTAACGACAATTTCAAATATTCTGTTTTAATTCTGCCGATTGCATCAAAATATATTTAGAAATGTTAGCGCAAACGTTATAATAAGTATCAATAATTTTAGTGTTCAAAGTTATCATTATTCAGAAACTCGCAACA
The DNA here is from genome assembly GCA_034697805.1 of Orchesella bifasciata. Lineage (NCBI taxonomy): Eukaryota > Metazoa > Arthropoda > Collembola > Entomobryomorpha > Orchesellidae > Orchesella > Orchesella bifasciata. The sequence goes on along the minus strand of JAQGAP010001145.1, from coordinate 15,436 downwards.
ACTCAGCGACCCTCGTTCCACCACTCGCATAATTCACAGTTTCACTTCTTGTAGCCTGCCACTTTGACAATATCTACCTACAGCTCTCATCGTCAGTTTAAGGACTCCTTTATCCTTGTTCTGTTTTACCATGATTGGATGATGAAAAGATGCATTCACCAAATAGCTCGTAGAGTGCGAGTACTTGCTTGTTTTCAGGTACTCAAGGCATGAGTCATGGTGTACTCAACGAAAGAAAAAAAGGTAACCTTTCATAATCAGCTTGCTTGGTTTGGTGACAACATGTCATCAAACATCTCACTCCCACAACACATCCTTAATAAATGGTTTTGGCAGACAACGGTGATGGTAGCAAAATAAGAAATATATTTTATGTAGATAGAGTGCACTTATTTTGCATTTCTATGCGATTATTCCAACAACTCCAACATGGCAAATCAATTGAATGGGTATATCCAAAAAAAACTTCCTTCCAATCTCTTAGTGGTTGCATGCTTGCATTACCGTGAATAAAATGAATGTCAAACTCATGCCACGCTGTAATTTACCGTAATGGAATGGAACACAATTGAGGATTTTTGAAGGAGAAGTTACTTTCTTTTAGTTGAATGATGATAGGATGGGATACCTAAGTGTGTGTGTTTCAGCACGCACGCAAATGCAATTGCAATCGTCATTGGATAAATTAGATTGGATCGAGCAGGAAAACACGTATCTCTCATTAATGCCAGTAATTTATGGCTCGTAAATAAAAAATAATCAATTTTTACTCCTCATAAATTTCTGGTGATTTCAGTAAGCGCCAAACAGTCACATTCAGAAGGTGTGTCGTGCAGGGGTGGTGGATGAATGACAATGACAAGTAACTTTGTATCAAAAAGGTAATATGCAGAATTTCTTATGCCAAAAAATAAGCGACCGAAGTTCAGGTACGTATTTATTTCTAGGCGAGCTGCAAACTGTTGAGTTGAGCTCATTCTCCCTAAAATTATGAGTCGAATGCTCCGTTAGGTATTGCTTTAAATGCAAAAGATTTTAAATGAAAGTCGATGTCATTACGTCGACTAATCTACTTTCCTGTTCATGGTAGTTCAAGCTAGCGTATGATTGCCTCTAAGATTCAAGCATTTCAGGCTCTCAACAACACCCACAAAATGATTGGTGCACGGTGTGATTAGACAGGTGAACATAGCTCATCTTCAACAATGAATAGTGTAATGAAGCCAAAGCAAAACAGCAAAACAGCTTGTTACTATACCTTTCCTTGAGATGAACGACTTTTTGAGCAACACTCCACTCGCTACCACCAGTGACAATGAATGCTATCAAATTTTAATAATAATAACTAAAAACCCTTCATTGTCTCGACTGAGCATTGTTGCACGGTGACTTTGAGGTTATTAAATCTCAATTGCACTCGAGATTTCAAAGTATTTACGCCCCAATTAGTTGACAGCAAATGATCTTGATGTTCAACTCTCAGCATGTTGAAATCGGATCAAGGAACTTGACTGTCATCTTCACTCAGAGCTTTCATTTCTAGTCTCAGCAAAACTACTAAAATACTGATGAGTTACAAGCAATACTGGCAACTTTCTTTACCGGAAGCACCAAAAGCTGCAAACGGCTGACAACAATATTGTCTCGAGTTTGAAATTCTTTCCAAAAAAGTAACACATAAAAAAGTCAACACTCTTCATGGTTCACTCTGCCAAAACTGCTTGGAAACACTGGAAGCATGCTTGCTCTGAGCTTGAACGCTACATATTTTATAGACGGAAGCACTTTCATATATTGCGTGTTTTGGAATGCTTGTGTACCATGGAATCGCGCATTCTCAATAAGGTCTATCAACAATATGTATGTATGAAGCCTAATGCACATTGGAAGGAAATCAATAGCAAGATGTGGAACCAAAACAGACAGGACTTGTGCTATTTACGTGGGTACTTTTAGTACCAATAAACTCCATATATTCCTTCTTTAAAGGATTATATTTACCAATAGAAATGATAAACTCTGCCGTTTTACAAATCGCAATAAACGACACCGGAACAAATTATAAATATACCTATTTGTTAGTAAATTGTTGACCATGAAAGTGAACTTATTTGTTTCTAGAATACCATGGCAGTTCATAAAACGTGAAGTTTTGGACTGATTCAGTGAACTTTTTGTAGAAGAAGCCAAGGCAAGGTTTGGTTTGGTTTAGTAAAGCTCACGTTTGAAATACAATAATCATTGCACAAACTATAGAATCATCTTGTTCGGGTGACTGCCTGGGAAGCAAACCGAAACCATTTTGTTTCAAAAAAATTACCGTTGTTGCATACATTTCTGTGAATTTCATACGCCTCGTTTAACATTATTTTGCAAGCCATTGCAAAAACAATCTTTGTTCCCATTGCCATCTGCAAGTAATCATTGACCATAAAACTTACAGCGTGTCTGATTTCGAGGCTGCGAATTCAAGATAGGCGAATTCTAATTGTGCAGTTCTCTATAGATTATATTCAGCTTAGGTAGTTTTGTGTACAAAAACCATTCTTACAAGAGCCCTTGCGGATGTGTGGGTACAGTAAATATTCACGTTTTTGAGTGCCTAACCGGCTCTTTTGTAATATAGGAAGGAGAGGGATTAGTGAGTAAAGCTAAAAATTTCATAAAACCACATATTATACAATATATTGCAAAAAGTCGTGTTTTTTGCATCTTTATTTTCGCTAATAATATTTTCTTAGAATAGGAATAGGTTTTAATCTGCCTTTTATTATTGACTGATAATGGAAAAATAGTTTTCATGCAACAACCCAATATTGACTCAACGTACTTAATACACATTGGCTAAAGCTAGCAACTAGTATACACAAAAGTCAATTACTTATGCAAACTAATTTATGATAGTCAATAAGTCAACTTAAATGCTCACCTCAAAAACGTTTGTGAAAGGACGCAACTAGTATCGATTCCAATGACAACCGCAATGTTACAAATGGTTTTACAGTTTTCTGACGGTTTGTACTCGGCACAAATGTAAGGAATCGGAGGAGGAGGTTATATAAAAGAGATTCGGTGAAGAATGTACCGCACAATTGTAAGGACTATTTAATTTTCTTTGTATAAAAATGATTTGGAATGAATGTTAGCAAGATATGACATAAATGGGTACTTGGTTTTACTTTGCGATACTTCAAATTATGAAGTACCCTGAGGCTCCAGGCTTACATCACTCCTGGTACAATAAGGGTCGTAAGCGGGCGCTGGAGCGATGTCAGTGCATGCAGCTACAGTATCGTCATCACCTTGGTTGGTTCAAGAAAATAGTCGGCTTTATTGTTGTCATAATCTCGCTGCTTGTCTTGTTCTGGAATGAGGTAAGTAAGCTTAGGATTTTCTCCAGATACAGAGCATCTGATGATCTAAAAATGACTTTGAACCTTGAAACCACTAGGGTAGGGCAATCGAAGGGACGAAGGCTTATCATGAGGGACTCCGCTCAGTATTTCCTTTGGTGACTCCGGATTTTGTGCTAAAAGAAAATGAAGGAAAGTTAGTGCACATGGTGGGCTACTTGAGAATCCCTGAACCACTGGAGGATGCCTTTTATGGAGTTTCGATTACTGCAGTCAAGCTAAAGAGAAGAGTACAAATGTACCAATGGGTAGAGGAGGAGATAAGGTAAGAGGGCATTTCAATTCAATTTGAACTCGACAACGGTTAATTTCCTGACTAATACCGAGTTTTTGTTACTTTCACAATAGCAGTTCAAATTCAGAAGAAATCCAATTGCACAATTCTTCCCATAAATACTCAAAAATGTGGAGAGACAAACTCATAGACAGTTCCAAATTCATCGACACTCTTAACCACGAGAATCCCTTGTAAGAAAAAGAGATAAATGTTATGCTATAAAGTTGAATACAAAGTTGGTTAGTTGGTGCTTCATGCTGACTTGTTTGAATTGCAGTTTCATTCCAGTGTCAAGTCAGATACTTATGAATCCCTACGTGTACATAGGAAAATTTGCACTAGGTAAAGAGTTCAAGGATAAGTTTAAGACATTTATCCAATTCACTGGTGGTGAGAGACCAGAGTCATTGGATATCAAAATGCACATGGGACTATATTACCATTCCTCTGACCTTTGGAATCCGTCAGTGGGAGACCTCAGAATACAGTTTTCATTTGCAGGACCAACTGGCTCATTCGTGAGTACAATTTGCATTCCCTTGTTTCTTTGGAGTATTTGAAATACGGATTTGATATTAATGTTAAATTTTTGTAGGTGAGCATTGTGGCAAAACAATCTGGAAGTGAATTGAAGCCTTTTTACACAGAATCTGGTGCCCAAATTGCCTTCTTACACGAAGGGAAGAAAAGTCACACAGAAATTTTTGTGAAAGAACATGCCTTAGTGACATTATACGCATGGATAATTCGTCTGGTTTCCGTGTTAGCTGTTGTTTTCGGTTCATGGCTATCATCGAAAACAATAACTCTTTTGAGTACGGATTTTTATCAAAAACTAATTTCCATGTGCAATATGATCAGTAACTGCAATTTAAACAATTTTTTTAAATCCAATTACAGATAGACGTAACCAAGTTGTTCAGAACTTAATGTCAGTGGGACCTATGAGATTTAGCTTGATTATTGCCGTATTCTTGAGCAACTCTACCGTAGGTTTAGCATGGATTCCTCACACTCCCCTTTTTGGGATTTTAATGATAACGTTTGCATCATGCCTCTTATTATATTATGCTCTGGTAGGAGATAACATTACCAATAACAAAACAATGACTGCTCTTCCTCAGTATTCACAAATGTATTGAATCAAAACTTGAGTACAATAACAAATATAACCGTGTGTAAACAAATAAATAAACCAACTTCCAAGCTACAAGTTCCATGTTCAAACAACAAGATTTTGACTGTAAAATTGCTACTTAAAAAAAATCTTTTTAGAGATATGTCTCACATACTTATTTAACAGATAATAAAAACGTGATACATATTTCAAAATGAAAAAAAAGTCATCAAGTTTAAAGGCCGACGAGTAAGCATTACTACTGGCCTGATAAAAAGAAGGAAAACAATAAAAAATTATGAGCTCCCATATAAAGTTTTTGGCGTCACAAGTCGGAAAAAATTGTGGCATATATTTCATTTAACGACGGAATGATGGTCTTCCAAACACTAATTGTGAAACGGATTGTTCCTCCTCTCGGCGTTCCTCTTCTTCCTGCAGTCTTGTTATAGCGAGGGTTCTACTCTTCACTTTCTGCTTTTCAAGTTTTTCAGCCTGAAATTTAAATGAAACTTGCACTATTATCAACAGTTGGATTTTAACTAGGATCTTTAGATGACATTTAATTTGTTGGAGTTTTACCTCTTCCCGATTTTTAAGGCTCACAATAAACTCTTCGTCGGCAGACACCACGAGAGTTTTCAGTTTCTGCTTGTTATTCTTCTTTGTTACAAGAGTTACGTTAACATTTCCAACACCCTCCGCTGGTTCTGTAATTTAAATTATTTTTTGTTATCATCATTATTAGGGATATAAACTGGGGCACTACTACGAGGAGGCTATTGAAATAAGTAAATCGTACCTGTACTCTTTGCAGCAGCACTCATTGGAATAGGAAGGTCTGTTTTAGCAGACGATTTGACAGGTATTTGATTGGCTTCGTTGCACATCTTTTCAAACGCTGCTAAGAACTCGACATCATCCAAATCTTGGGACTCGTCAGGTTTCTTCTCAGTCTGCTCGAACTGCTCGTAAGGATCTTCCAGTTGGTTCATCTAAATTTTAAAACGACGATGCCGATATGTAACGTAATAAATCCAGTTCAGAAGTAACACTTTATTTGAGTTTAAACCTACTTCTACCACTTCAGGTATTTCGTCAGCAGGTTCCTCCGCAATACGGTTAAGTTGATGCGGATTTGGTACGGTCCTAGTCAATTTATTCCTTACTGTTGTAAAAAAATGAACAATGTTGACAAAGCTAAACAGCAATGGTGATGAAGTTAAGACAACTCTATAAAGTCAATGCAACAAACCTTTTTTGCTCTTTTTAGGAGTCTTTGTTGAAGCGGTTCCAGGTAACCGTACACATTGAGTCTGACTGTAAATAGCAGCCTTGACAGTATCATCTTTTATCTTCTTTCTCAAAAGTTCATCCATTTCAATAATATCCTGCTCAGCTTCCTCCATCGTTTTTGCTAGCTTCCATCTATTTCTTAGTCGCCGAAAAGTTTCTTCGAAAAACTCATGGACTGAGTGAGGAAAATCGAAAGTATCCCAATGTGGCAAGGTTCGTTTATATACATAGTAGCGCTGTTAAGATAAGTGTACATGGGCTTATTATATAAGTAACAAACTTATTAACCTAGCATTAAGTGGATAATTAACGGTTCGTATCTTTTTACCTGGAAGTATTTTAAGAAAAAATTCAGACGTCGTCGGGAATTACTGCTGGTCAAGTAGTCGCCACACATCCGTAGCATATGACAAACCATCCTCACACGATACATATTATCTGGTGGATCCATCTTCGTAAAAACGTCTTGACGGTAAGTTACACCATACGAAATAAGATAGTACCAAACCTAAATTCAAACGAGAGGAAGAAATCCAGCATTTAATACTCCATTGGTCAATCAAGCTTTAATGGTTTCTCGACCCTCAAACTTACATTGAAAAGGGTAGTGGTAGATACAGCTTTGTAACTATAAATGTATGCAAGGTACTGACAGGTAGACATACGAAAATTATTTAAGTCCTCGAATTCATGATCACACCCCAACCTGATTTCCTCCGTGAGGTTTTCTATCACAGACATGGTGACGCTTGGCTGCCCGAATCAGAAACATTGAAATGTATTTATAAACCTTACAATGCTTTCCCATTCATATAAAATGGAAAAAAAAAACGCATACCCGAAACTTTTTTGCAGACGCTAGTAGAGCAGCAGCAGACTCCATTTGAACATAATTGAATTTCCAAGGTGAACTGAGGATTTTAACGACTAGATTCGAGTTCTGTGAACGTAAGAAAATGAGTTAAAACAGTGTTTTAGGATAGACGTATGAAAAACAAAAAGGGCTGACCTGTTCATTACTCCAATCAAATTTTCTCAAAACTTTGTCCGCACGTTCCAAGGTAGATTTATTGAGATCCTCGCACAAAACATATTCCAAGAAAGTTTGCATCATCGACTTTTTCTTTCGGTTGATGCTGCCTCCAACCGGTGGGCAAATGTGATAGTAGGCACTATCAAGCATGTAAACATAGCGAGGCTCCATGTTACGAACAGTCTTCTTTCGCTGCATCTCATCCTAAATTGGTAAAAAAACAAGTTTCTTTCATAACAAGAAAACAAGAGTCTTGCCCAAACCCCAAAGAAAAAAAGTTGCATAATAACAGTACCAAATAAATCTTCATTCGTCGATGACTATCGGAACTGCGATATAGGAAACGACCGCATGTTTCCACAAAAGCGCACGCCATTTCCACTTGATGATGCACAAAGTTTCTGAGGAGCATCTTTAAGCAATTGAAAGCCTCCGACTTTGGGAAAATGGCAAAGTTCACTAGCTCGGCAATGAAACGCGTTATTTTGAGTTTGGTCTCAATTTTTATTTGGTCCTTTTTGAGGACAAGGTAACGGAAGTCTTTGTGAAGCATTGTACTAAGATCCATACCAATGTCTGGGAATACCCTAGATAGAATGGCAACTAATCGGGAATACAGAGGAACCAAATCCACCCTTTGTCTGGGTACTAAAAACAATCGCCTACAAAAATGAAAGGACCATGATATAACTGATGTAACCGGCGTTTTAGGAATGCGTTTTCAAGATTCACTAACTTACCGAACAAGCTCTCTTCTATGTCGCTTGTTGTTAAAATTTTCAGCAAATTCTATCGCAGTTTTGTCTATCATATTTTTGCTGACGCAATTCTGAAGATTGTCGAGGTAGTTAAGGAATGCCTGTCTTTGTGGCGGAGCGTTAGTTTCTTTGGTCTCAGTGCTTTCTTTCTCCTCCTCATTATCTGAGAATATAAATAATACAGACAGCTTGTAATTCCTCCTGTAATTCAACGTTTTCTTCCCAATACAAGCAAATTTAAAGATGGAAGGGGCTTACCTATTCGCATTGAAGGGGGTAGATCACCCTCTATATCTGCAGGAAATTCTTCTTCTTCAACAGCTTCTTTGTCTTCTTGAAGCTCAGCCTGCTCCAAATCCGCATCAAATTCGTCCACTAATTTTTCTTGCTCTTCCATCTTTTTGGTCTATTTAAGAAAAAAGTGATAATCAATGACGTGAATTGTCACTTTTAATACTTGGGGTGATCTGAAATAAGCTAGTTATCAATTGACAAAAGGTGTTACCTTTTCCTGCATTTGCAAAATATTATCTCGATAAACTACAGGAGGCAGATACACTTTCAGGTCAGGATAGTCTTGGTAAAACTGTCGGACTTCCTCATTATCAAATAAAACAATTCCAGGCACTTCAGTCAGAATTTCACCGTCTTCTGTAGTTAACAATGCTTTTTCCAGCTCATCCTCGGGGTCTAAAAATTAATACATGAATGGTATGATACAGCAATGAATAAATAATTGAACAAAATATTAGTGAATATTAGGTGTTCATAAACAAGTTAAAGTACCAGCAGGTAGTTGCCTGAGAACAGGCATAGGTATATCCAATAGGTACGAAAGCTTGGTTGCATTATTTTGATATTTTTCAAATCGACTGCTGAGTTCGCTATGAGCTTCCTGACGATCGGCTGCAATTTCACCTTTGGTAATAAGCAGCTTTCGATTGTACTTTTCCGATTTCAGCAGTTCTTCATGTTTCTGTAAATTTATATTGTATTGTTTAACATGATTTCTCGAATTTTGCTCACATATAACTTGTTGGCCAGTTGCATATCAATGGAGCTTACTTTCACCACGTTTGACTTTACAGTATCGAAATAATCCTTAAGCACTGTAAACAGCTCCTTCTTTCTCTCAGCACTAAAAGCATCACTTCGAATAAGCTGATCCGGTGAGTGTCCATTGTTTCGAAAAGCGTCGCACACATCACCTGGTATCACATTTATTAAATCTTCTGTCAAACCTCTGAGCAAAGTTGAAAACGGGATCAGAAACTGAATCCCGTCCTTATCCAGAAAGCTCATTGTCTTTGCAGTCGTTAGCAACACATTAAAACCATCTTGCTCATTCAGAATTCCACTCAACAACAGTTCGGAAAGCAAGCGAATGTCCGATGATACTTTACTAATGATTGCAGGTACCTAAAAATGAAGACACATTGTGTTTAAAGACACCGTGGTAGACGTCACGGGTTTACTACCTAAGCAACTTACCACTTCAGTTTTCTTGGTGGGCAACGTTTTCTTAAAGTTTTCAACTAAATGTCCAGAAAAATCAGCATAACGCTTGTGGAGCTCCGAGCATATAGCGACCATAGACGAAATGTCACTCAGCTTTAATCTACCTTCCACAATAACCGCAGCAATTTCACTTTGATACTTTGTCAAATTCAGTACATTTAAGTCTGACTCGATCGAGCCTTTCTGAGACTCCACGTATTGTTTCTGAAAAACCACCAAAATATAAGCTCATTCATTTTTATTGATTACGCCATATGCTGGCAATATGGTCTTTATTTTAAAGCATTACCATTTTTCTTACGAACGCTGTACATTTCTTCAAGTTGGAATCCAACTTTTTGCCCTTAACAAGCTTCTCAAATGATTCCTGCTGCACGTCGAGGTTACCGTCCCGGAACGTCCGTCTTTCCTGAGCCCTTTTGTTCCATAGCTCTATAAAAACCTCCACAGCTCGCTAAAATTAAAGGAAAAATTTTAAACGTTAGTTGCCACACGCTAAAACCTTTCAATATGTCCAAACTGAAGCACCGGTAAACACCTTTTGATTTCCAGGGGGAAAGGGGGCGTCAATGTCCACAGTGACATCGTCTGCAGTATTTTCTGAACATTGCTCCATGGTTGAAATAACTTTTGCAGTATTTTCTATCACACCATCATTTGCACCATTCATCGCTTGTCGTGATATCTTTGACCTATTTCAGTCCGTATATCTAATACAATGAGGTGCAATTCATTTATCATTCCTAGAAGTCTCATGTCATCACCCTTGTTGTGATGAAGACTGCCAACTTGGAATGGATTCCTGAAAACAATTACAGTTTTACAAAAGTTTTATTCTTGGATTTTATGCACCATTGAAGCTGTCATATACAACTGCAAGTAGCAGCTGTTGTCCGAAACATTTACGATGGCTGATTTAACGGATTTGCAACTTATATGCATTAGGAGTTTCGTTCAATGTTAACTTAACCTCTTCACGTTAACTTGTATCTTTAAAAATTACCATTTTGAGACCATCCAGAAGTAGTCGCCATTTATATGTATGTGCTACATTTATTGTACAATGCTCCAGACTTCGTTATATGCCCTAAATAAAATAGGAACTAAATCATCAGCTTATTGTTTCAAAATTACTGAATGGCTTAGTGAATTGTTGTCCTTACAAGTACGAATTTCAGGATTTTCTAATTGATATGTTGTTGTTTATGTTTACCATATGGGAGTCCTAAAGTATGTGTTTGATATCCCTGCAGCACCCAAGCTGTCATGCCCAATCCTTGAGCTGAATTGGGAATGGAATGTAACTCTCTTGCATAACGTATATAATATATTTATTAAAGTTTTGTTATAACTGTCGATGGCACATGACTAATTAGTAAATTACCGTTCCGTATTCCGTTAATACTTCGTGGATCAAGATGGTTTGCTACATCCATCCTAAGCTTTATTAGAACTATACAAACTCATAAAACTACAGCGCATTTTACGTACATGAACGCGGATACTTTTTATAGCGTGGTTTAATTGAATGCTGTACGTAATCGGGTGAAGTAAGTCTCTTTCTTGGAGTATCGGAAATATCACAAGTAGTAAGCAGAGATAAAATAAGGTCATCGTCATACTGAAACCCTCGATATTATGTTGCCCCAATAACCTTTTTTCGCTTTCTTCTAGTTATAATTTCGGAGTCAAGCAGGACGTGGAATCTTGGAAATGGTGGTAGTAAGACTGGAGGAAATTGTCATGGGACAGTTGTCAGTTGAAGTCTCTATATCTGAATAAAATAACCAAATATCATTGTCTGATATTTTCACCTGCATTTGAGACTTGAGACATTTTTTGTGTTGGAGTGGACTGACTTCAATGTTCTTGAATTTTTCCATACACTCATTAAATATTCACAGCAACAAACACTTTCAAGTGTTTGTTGCTTTGCAATTTATGGAATTGCATTCTTACTGAGCGCACCCCAAAATTTGATATATGAGACCATCAATTACTTGCTGCTATCAAGTTTGTAGCATTTTAAAGCTGGCGATATTTTCATTTGTTCCGTGAAAAAGTTTCCATACATCGTTACGTCTCAAATGTAAAGCTTTTAATTTACATAGCCAAATCGCGCTTTCTCTTGAAAGATGACAATGAGATTATGCTTATCAACCATAATCAATAATAATCATTTATGAAAGCGTTTTCAAGAATTGTTTTTATTAAACAAATGTCCTTTAATAAGCTTTCCATGGTTTTCTGAAGCAGCATACTTCTTGTCGATACCATTTACCATATTAAAGAAACCCACACTATCAAATCTTCTCTAACCTAGTGTATTATTACATCCAACTGTAAGTGAACTTAATGAAGCTTACAAACTTATGTAGGTGCTGAAAGGTATGTTACCACACGTCCCAGATGAGACAATGCTCGTCCTCGTGCATCAGCATGAAATCTTCTACGTGTGTGAGTTCTCTGTTCACTCAAACGCTTTAAATTTCCAGCCAGGCAAACCACTTATAGCATATACTCAATGCGATGAAAATAACTTCGAAACCCCAACCAGAGCCGTTGGCTGAGGTTTTAATTAATGATTCATTACCAAGGACTGACTTAAATCACGTACGAGGATAAATAAATTAAAACCTGCTAAGCATATCCAACTGCCATGTGCTTAAGAAGTTGCACATTTAATTTTAAAACTAGCTAGCTAAGGGTTCATTTTGTTTCAGTTTCATTGTTTTTGCTTTAGGCTGAGGAGGGATACAATGAATTAATGACTATTAGTATCTATGATAAGAGGAGATTAAGTAATATAATGTGCTGCATTCATCATTAAGTAAATACTTCTATTCATCCAAATACATCCCATCATATCATGAGTGTCATATCATCATGACACATCCGTCCGTTGTGTTTTCTGCTCAGCTCAATCTCAGCGGAGGCCGAATATTGGCAGTAGGTTTCACTCGATTCTCATAGAAAGCTTTGTGTACTTTCCTTACACAGATTCTACATCAGCCTATATACATTATTCACACAAAGTGACTGCAGCACTGCTGTCCATAGTTGTTTCTCTGCATTGTTACGCATATATCTCCTCGAACACTCGGCCGGTATATCATTATGTAGTTCTTCCCAAGTCAATTCCATCCTCGGTCTCTTTCTACATGCAGGTTTGTTGATAATATGATATGTATTGTACAATGTACCCATTCACAATAATATGGGAGTCCGACATCGGTAATCTTGCTCATTCTAAGTTTTACTTGTACAACAGAGAATTTGTCTCGATCCATCGTCATCATCATCGTAGCACCCTACCAATACAAATGCTTTTTCTACAGCAATATTAGCACCACCAAAAACATTCCGTCACTTCTGTCATTCTTCTAGAGAGATAATAATGCTTTGAAGCACGTAGACATTGTAGTTAAATTGTAAATAAAGTAAAATATGCGTGGTATTTTTTAGCCCGACGTTCTTTATACTTTGGTAAAGGATGCGGATAGGTAACTAACCGGCGTTGTAATCGGTCTTTTTCGGGTCAGAAAAGTGTTCTTGTTTGTAGTCGTCGGATATTTTTACAAATCAATCCAAAAATGATAAACAGTTGATCGGCAGAGTTTAACAATTTTAAAGTGGTATTAGTTTATTAGTGTTTGTAGTTTAGTTTATAATTCAACAAATATATTGTCTTACAATCTGTTTACTTGAGGGTGGGTGTTCACTTGCTGTAATTTATCAAGAGAAAACTTGTGGTTTGGATGGGTGTTGGTGCACTACTACAGTTGGCTTGACTTGCGGTAAATATTTTATCAAGTCATATAAGTACATATACATTGTAATTATATAAATACGCAAACTTTATAGCTGGCCTTGTTAGTGGTTATTGGATTTCATTAGTGTTCATTAGTGTTGTATATATGGATGTGTAAAAACTACCAACACAATTTTAGCTTTTTACCGTGTGATTGACGACGCTCATTTTATCTTCCAGCTCAATTGTCAATTCATCACACATCATATCCGTTGCTCATAAAATATTCGCCGCCTTTTACTGAAGGTTAGTAGAGCAGAGATCTATGAGTTTTATTATTTTAGTTGATTTCAACAAAGTTTGAGATTTAAAAAATACTTTTGTGAATTTTTAGGTGCCTGTCCGTGTTCCATCAACAGATCCGTTGGGATTATCCTGGAATAAGGTGGTAGAGAACTGCAGTACCTCAATCTCTGACATTTGTGAAAATTTTGAACTGATCTCACAATGGTATGGACAAATCTTTACTGGGTTCGAAAAAGTCCTTCATCGTATTCTAAGTAGTTAAAGATTCGTTGTATTATTTGTTTGCAGGCAGCGACACTACGACCTTACTTAAATGCAGTTAGGCACACCCTCACAGCTGCCATGTGCTTAGAGAACTTTTCTTCTCAAGTTGTGGAACGTCACAATAAGCCTGAAGTCGAAGTTAGGTAAGTTTCTTTGTAAATTCGAAGACTAAATCTTAATACTGAGGGTTCGCTTTTTATGATCCAGTAATGTTATTTGCTGTATTGCTATGATTTATTGATGTTACAGAGCCAGTAGAGAGTTGCTGTTGAACCCTGTAATAATCAGCCGAAACGAGAAGGAAAAGGTGTTAATTGAAGCTTCAATCAATTCAGTTCGTGTAAGCATAGCCATCAAACAGGCAGACGAAATTGAGAAGATCCTCTGTCACAAATTTATGAGATTTATGATGATGAGAGCTGAAAATTTTGTCGTTTTGCGACGAAAGCCTGTTGAGGTACACTTTTATCTTGTTTAGCGTTATTACCCTAACATTTAATTCAAACCGGATACATCAGAAACTCATATCGTTTTGCGTTGTTTTTAAATTCCAGGGTTATGATATCAGCTTCCTTATTACCAACTTTCACACGGAGCAAATGTTTAAGCACAAACTTGTCGACTTTGTAATCCATTTCATGGAAGAAATTGACAAGGAGATTAGCGAAATGAAGTTAGCTGTTAATGCAAGAGCACGTATTTGTGCAGAAGAATTCCTGAAAAGGGTGAGTTTTGAAAATGTTTTTAGATATTATGGTTATTTGAAAATTAAAACGAATTAGATGTTTATTCAAATGTATTTTTTCCTTTTTCAGTTTTAGTTTCTAATCATCGATGTAAGCTCCTACATACACGAGTCTGTTTCTTCCAATTGAGTAGACTAAACAAAGACGTAATCAAAAAATCAACAACCTCAATCAAATGTTGGACTAAAGCTTGTCTTCAGTAATGGGAGCTGTGAAGGCGTTTCCACTCTTAATTGAATGAAAGCATAACTAATTCGCAAACCAAATCTAATTTAAATATATTTGTACTGCTTCAGTTTTCCTGTTAATCAAGAATTCATCTTGAATTATCAATAAATTAAATATATGTTTTTGTAGCGGAACTGTGATTTGCTTTTTACTGTCGTTTCGTTAGGTTCATCTTCAAAAATATAGTTTTTACGTGCAAACAATTAATATAACCGGAAACAAACCTTCAAGTAACGATTACTTAATACAAGATTTTATTACAGTTTGAGGGAAAAGTACAAGAGCAACAATATATTATTTAATATTAATCTCTTCGTATAATTTATGTATGATTGGACTGGATGTACGCTTCTGCGGCAAACATTTGTGTGTTGTTGAATTATTCACCATCGAAACTAGGTACGCATTTTGATTAAAATTGTAATTAGAAAATCGGATTTTTGGATGAAGTTACATTACAAGGCTTACTATTGAAATATGGCTGAGCATCAGTTTAGGCTTGGTGCATAACTCGGAAACCAGTCTTAAAATGTTTATTTTTTTAACAAATACCAACAATTATATAAATAACTTTGATGATAAAAAACGCTGTGCATATAATTAGATTCATCATATACTAAGGTCATGGACAAGGAATTTGATCTGACATCTGACGTTACATAATTTAGTCTGATATCTGACGTTACATAATTTAAATCTGAAATCTGACGTTACATAATTTAAATCTGA
>JAQGAP010001144.1:0-22459 GCA_034697805.1 Orchesella bifasciata | reverse complement strand
CTTCCTTCCCATTTTTTACTAATAAACTGCTTACAAAACTCCCCTTCCGTGTGTGCTTCTTGCTACATCGTTTCCGATAAATTATGCACAAATGCACGAGAAGTTCAAAAGTGTGTATTGCACAATTCTCGCTTCAGGTATATGGATATTCTGTACGCTGTACATTTCACGTTCCATTTCCAGCAGAAGTACCTAGGCAAGAAACGTACTATTTCGTGCTCCCATCTCACCCTTCAATAATATTGATTTTTTCGGAGAATGCCATATAATAAATGTAAAATTAATCATCGACGACAAAGTCTCAGCCCACTCCTGAAGTTGAAACATTAGTCATGAAAACATTGATGTTAATTTTTGAAGATGTGATATTGAAAATGTTCTCACAATCAGCTCAACATCAAAACAGCATGACTACAACTACGACCTCGATGGTGTTGGTTAAGCATTTTCTTATCGTTGGGTTGTTTTGTTTCAACAGATTATTGTGGATTTTTTCTTGCTCACCATCGTCTCCGTGTGTGTTCCGCTCGGACCTTTTAGTGGGATGCATAAAATATTTGGTCTTGGACATGAGCATCATTATGCACAGTTTATGAGCGTGTATTACTCAGGTAGGTAAAAGGTGAGCAAAACCATGTTGGGCTCATTGAGCTTGTAACTTATGGCATTTGTAACAATTTAGTCTGACAGCAAAAAAAAGTAAGAAAAATGTGTGTCTATACTCTGACGTGCTTATTCCGTCCTCCGTCAATTTTATTTATTGTCTTCCGTACATGCACTGGAAGTATGAACGCGAATGCTGGAATGAAAAACGTGATCTGCCATTGGGAACAAGAATAAAATATTCTGGTTGAACAAAGAATCCTAAAAAATGCAATGGGTTGTGGATTGAGTGTGCAATATTTGACTGCTGAGGAGTCATCAAAATGCAGTCCGCTTATATTTATGAGCTCAAAGAATCAGTAAAAACTGAACACGATTCTGTTCCACAAAAAATGTATCATTCGTGTATAAAACTAGGAGTAATATATTCTTGTCAGATGTTCAATTTGTGTAATCAAATAATGAAATAACATTCCATTTCATTGTTCCACCTGATTATCTCTTTTGAGTGTCTGAAAGAATTATTATGCTTGAGCATTTATACCATGAAACGAATTAAGACAGCCCTCTTCAACATTGATGCCAAAAGCTATCAAAACTGAAACAGATAAAGTCATCTTGTTTCTAAAGATGCGCATTGTTAGTTGTAAGGTTGTTAAAAATTATAAGGTAAGTGACCCAGCCCACTTGATTTGTTGAGCTAATACATATAGGAACACATTCCAATTTTCACTGGGAACGGGAAAGCATGCCTTAAAAGGATGCATTCAAAATATGCGTCTAAAAAGTGAATGTGATCTAATCCGGATTCTTTATGCCTATTAAAACATTTCAACTGGATATGATACGATCTCATGTTGTTAGATAATCTGATGCTATCACTCTGTAATACTCATATCGAATCGAGATTACGAATCATTGATTTGAGTCGCTGCCCAAATAAGTGAGTTTCTACTTGTGGTTTTCATTTAATACTTGAGTAACCGACTTGAGAAATTAAGATTTCTATAATTTAATGACAAGCTAAACATGCTCTCTATTAAAATATATTTGCAGATGAATAAGTAATCAAGTGCTTTTAATTAGATATTAAAATTTTGTTTGAGTTAAACAGTCTAAGTGTAGTAATTTAACGCGAAATAATATTGTGTAACGGTAGATATATGATAGCACTCTAACCATTTTGTCATTTCTAATACAATATAAAAGTTTCTCACCTGATCCAAGTCCTTATTTTCAGTCAGGAGATGCCACACTGGATTTCCTTGCCTCAGAGTTTGCGGTGCATTCCTGGAAAGAAGCTGACTTCCCACAATTCCCACAGGTTGCTGTGACCCATTACTAGTAGCAGTGCCGCCCCCATTCGACATCGGCAACCCATAATGATGATGATCCGGATGAACAGAATTCTTCGCAGATTGTATAAAATTACTTTGTCCACTAACAAGAAAGGGATGAAGATTATGTCCACCTCCAGCTACAGTTGAGCTATTGAGGAGCAACCTTTGTTGCATTCGTTGTCGCTCTTGATTCTGATACTGATTATGAAGTTGATGCAAATGCGAAGAGTTTTCTAAAGACAGATTATTCACAATCCGTCCACTCCCCGCTGCTGTGCCTAAACCCCCACTACTGGTCCCACCGCCTCTTTGAAATTGAAGTTGTCGTTGATGATGCTGATTATGAAGATGATGTCGAAAATTAGCACTATTACTACCGCTACTACTGCTATTTTGCGTATTGTGATAATTAACTAGAGCTTGAGCAAACAGAGGTTGATTAGCTTGATGATGGGGCACAACTTGGTGTAACGGGAAGAGACTGCCCAGTTGCTGGGAGGTTGCAGGATTATTAGTGGAGCGGTTAATAGCACTTGGATTAATTACTGAAGATGATGATGAGGAAGATGCATTTTGTACTCCTCGATTTCCCCATGAAGATGGATTGTTACTACTGGCGTCATTTTCGGTCCCACCACCTGTCATCCAATGTGGGTGATGCTGTTGTGTTGGTTGAAACTGATACTGGTGTGAAATTAGGTTGGATGATGCTTCATTTGGAGGAACAATAACATCTCGTGTTCCTCCGGATGATGATGAGGATACTGATGTACCTGTTGTCGTTTTGACACTAGCATCCACCGGAAACTTTGACTTCCTGTATGGTGACGCAGTGTAACGAACGGAAAATGGCCAACTTTGGGGGTCCTCCAGCCCTCCATTGTACGACATAGTTCACTGCAAACCAAAAGAAAAATGAAGTGAATAGTGATTCATTAAAAAATATCAAAGTATACATGGGTTTTTATAGACACATATAGCCCGTTTAAACTTTACACATTACAAATGCACAAGTTGGGGTTTATGAACGCTGGGCTTGTGCTGTATGTGCATGCAAAATGTTTTGGTCATGAAAATCGTGATAATAATTAAACCGGAGAAGAAGCAACCAACCTGCAAAATGGATTATTTCTATAAAAACACATGCAATCAAAATCAAGTTGCTGCTGCTTGCTTTGCTACTCACTTAAGTACTACTATACTTTGTGTAGTAGCCTCATGCATGTATGTAATCAACTCATATCAAATCACATAATTGAGCATGATCATGTGAAAATATGGCAGTTCTGTCATACAATATTGCATCTTGCAACTTTTAAACTACGGGAGCTCTACCATCAGCTATTTGCCCGTTTTGGCAACATCTCAGCAAAAAAATTGAAGGTATTTCAACAAAACCCAGTTGTAAACGGTGGAGTTCAATCCTGAGATTAAGGGAACGGAAGGGGTGGGCAAATTTGACTACAATATCCATACAACATTCATTTTCTTCCTTTTCATTTGAAATTATTGCCAAGAGCAAAAGAAGCGTGTTTTCTAGCTACATCCATTCTGACGTGAGGTGAGTGGTGAGGACCAGAGCCGACTCAGGATGAGGATTGTCACACAGTCACGTTTCCGATCTTAACAAGACAATTTTCCAAACTACGGTTCCAATGTAGACCTGCCACACCACACGGGTACCTAATCCGTACAATATGTTACGCTGTATTCAATACAAAGTATGAGAGGGTAGCAGTTCACGAAAAGCATTCAATGCAAATGAAATCCTGTTCTCTTGTCAAAAACATTATTCCTAGCTCAAATGAAAATCTCATCTTTAAATTCTTTTGCACAACTGAAATCCCATTTTTTTGTACTTACTAAAGACCATAAACATATAAGGAATACGGGGAAGCTGTTGCTGTCTCGTCAAGACAAAGTTATTCAACGGGATAATCACGGTCTTTTAATCCCTTGTCATGAGAATTGAGAATCTTATTATTATTATGGAGGAGCATGTTACGTGTACGAGTAGTAAGCCTGTGTTGTTTAGAGCTAGGCTAGGGCGAGAGATGTGTTTTTCTGTTTTTGTCAAGTGATTACCTATGTCTTAAATGTTTATGTCTCTCTTCTTGCAAACTTACACATTCTTCAAGAGATTACTGAACCCTGCACAAGTTAAATTCATTTTGATAAAGTTTTCTCAGCTTAAGTGCTTAGATGAGTTGCTTTCGTATGATCAATCATTCCGCCGAACGAGTGACATGAATGTTTGTGACGTGACATAATTGTTTATATTCACATTTGCCCTGCAGACAGGAATTGAGGAGGCAGGAATGTGGCCGAAATGCTTCATAACTTTTTGCAAAGTAATAAAATCTACCTCCATCATTGAATTGTCATTAAAATATATCTGGATTTGTTTTTCTTATAACACACTCACTCAGGTTGTTTGTACTAAAGCGTCGACAGTATTATTTCGAGTAAGAAATCTATTTACTTTAGCTGTAGATTTCTCCGGTTGTTTGACTCCGAGTACTCATTCTCAACAATTTTGGAAGGAATCATCAACATTATGAAAATGGTAAAACAAATATTGAATGCAGACATATTACCTGCATGCACAACGTATTTGTATTGCATTTGCGTATTGAATGCTGGTGTGAACTTTTTCACTATTATTTAATCTTTCACGTAATTCAGCAAAATTATAGAAATAGGAAAACCCCTATATAACCGCAGTGAATGAACGTATTTCAAACGCTCAATCATAATATTTCCCTGCTGCGCCATTTACACCTTTGATAAAAAAAGAGGAACGTTTACGCAAGCAGTTCCTCAACCCTGTTTACGGTTATTTCATAAAACCTCCATTACCATCCTCAGCCATCATCATCAACAACGTATCATCATGAAATCATATAATATCCCTTTTTCTACAAATGCATCACTTACGACTTTTTTCCTTCATATAAGCCCATTTACTATAATATACTCCTTGCTGATTTCCATAAGCGATTTTCTCCTATTTTGTAAATCTTGATAAAGATACTTAAACCGCATAAAGATAACACCCTCAGAAACACTGACATCTATTATTTAAGCTGATTTTTTTTGGCAAAAAAGTCTGATCCACAATCCCTGCCAAAAAAGTTTCTGCTTGTAATATAATTACTGTCTAGAACATAAAACTTGCGTGTTTTACAAAAACTACGCAGAGACTCTAGTGTCTAATTTGCAAGGTAAATTATACGAGCAGAAAATTTAACAACAAAATCCAATGGATTTATAAAAAAAAACATTGGCTTGGCTTTACATTTTCTATACGGTTGACCTGATGTTATGTATTCTTTTGTTACATTTTCTCTTATTTCATTGTTTTACATGAAAAATTGAAGAGCTCTTCAACAAGCCATGAATGTTTGTACACTTAGGTCAGTTCATGGCATTTTTATTCAGGGGTGAGTGAGGGATCTAAGGAGCTACCTTTATAAATATATGAAGTATTAAGGGCTCATATACAACAATCTGGTTGGGAAGAAATCCTCGGTTTATCTAAGAAAATCAGAAAATGTCGCTTGTGTTTTGAACCTAAAATATTTCCTTTCTTCAGCTGTTTTATTGCCTCATAATATAACACCTCGTCATAATAATAAAGATGATGACATGTTGTAACTATTCACTGGCAGTTAAAAAATGGTAACTGACCAACTGCTCAATGTAAAAAAACACAAAGCATTTAGCTTTTTGAGTTATTTTCTCCCCTCTTTGTGCCCCTTTGGTATGCAAATGTTTACTGTAAAATATAATAGCCCGCATATTGCTTGAGTAAATGTGTGTATATAACGCGCATACATATATATTAAAGGTAATACACATGTCCGACAGACAAAAGCAACGGGCAATAAAATACAGGTATGAGGGCCGGAGGTGAGTATTTTTATGAGTTTTTGGGTTACTAATATCATAAGACGTTTTAAAATACAAGATGGGTAGAGATATTCTTGTGCTGACCCTACTATTTAGATTTCAAAGATTTATTTGAGGAATATTGCTCCAAGGAACTTGAGGAATGGCCATAGGCTAGGCTTGTTAAACAAGGAAAAGGATAAAATGTGTGCTTTTTTGTCAGGTTTATAAATTTGAATTTATGTATATATTTTTCTTATATCAAAAGCCAGGTTTGAATATTGAAGAGTATTAAAAATAGACAGCACAACACTTTCTTTTGATTTAAAGTTTGGACATTTTCATATTTACGTAATATGTATTGATTACAGTCATATTTTTTTTCGAAATTCACACCTTCAATTATCTAAATTCCTTCGTTTAACAGCTTATAACAATTCACATTCCAATCTGCTTACGTTACTCCCCTATTCCAAAACGCAAACAATGCAATCAGTATCATATCAGTGTGAATAAACAAGAAAACTATTTTTCCCACACAAAGATTTCCTGTTTTTGACACAACACATAATATAATAGCAAGTGTCCTTTCAAGTTCAAGAACATGGCTCTTCAAGTCTATACCATTAAGTTTAGCCGAGAACCCATTAACATTAGCATACAGATAATCGTCACCATCCTGCATGGTAGTAAGTAACATTCCTTTTGAGTTGAGGATGGACTTTTTTCATTCATATTTCATTGAACTTTCCGGCCGAAAAAATAACACAAGCACCTGAAGCCTTCTTAGGTCAATCCTTTTTCACACCACTTGCTTGTAAAAGGATTAAAAGCAACATTATCGTAAAGCAAGCAATACCATATTTAAGTACATACTTCCAAAAGAAAAATAAAAAAAAGAACAAGTGCAAGTGAGCAAAAGCCAACGTATCTTCTTCCGTAGGCATATTGTATTTCTTGTCTAGAAAACCATATTTGTTTGTAAAATATGTCCGTTAGTTATGCATGAAGTAATTTAGAATGTTGGTGATACGAATATTCTTATATGTTATACCCACAAACAAAGTCCTTGTGGATGATGATAGCTGGTCGTCTTCTATAATGCATTATATGAGCAGCGTAGACTGCTGCCAACACAATGTTTTATTTTTCCTGAAAATCCAAGGATGTAGCGACTGAACCGTGGACGGTTAAGATAAAAAAATTCAATTTTTTGATTAAATGCTTTCAGGTTTCTTTTGTTGCGAAAAGTGCTGTTAACTTGTTCATCATCATCATCATTATCAAAAGCAATTTTACGTATGCTAACGATGCCTAATTAATTAAAACCAAGAATGAAGTAATAAATCTTTAAAATTATTTTCTTAAAAGGGTTTCATGCATTTATCTTGTCAAAAATTCCATTTAAACATGTATGCTCAATCGTATTCGATTCATATTTAAGGGGTTGGAAATTAAAACCTAAAAATGTTGCTTTTACATCCTTGTTCTCTCATCAAAAAATTTGTAAAACAATTCATTTTTATGCCAAACTGTAGTAAAAATCCAATAAAAATTTTCTTTCAGCGTATTTGATATTACTTTCGCTTGAATTACAATTTGCAATCCGTCAGTCCACGCCTCTGTCCCTGAGCTGTTGTATTCAAATTCGAAAAAATATGCGACAAGCATGTAATTACTGATCTTTGATCCTTCCTACGTGCCGCTGTTTTGCTGACATTGTGTAGTGAAGATTTTCATTGACTTACATTTTCGGGGAGACAGGCATAATCATAATGATGCCGAGCAGCGGTATGAGGTTATGGACAGCAGTTAAATTAAATGTCAGTGCTCTTTATAAGCCCCTAATCACAAGACAGTATCAGAGAGAGATTATCGTTGTTGGTGGCATTGGGATTTGATAAAGAGGTAATAAGAATAGAACATTGTGTCGATTTCTTCTTATAGACGCCCTGCAGTAAAGTAAAACACTCGATTTTTGGTGTCGTTATCTTGATGAAAATTCACATTAATTTTATGAACTTGAGTTGCCGTTGGCCGAAGGAAAGCATGGGATACGTCATCATTCTTCAAAAATTTTATGAAGTCTAATGAGAAAGTGACCTAGTAAAATTGCTCGTACTCTTTATTCGCTTGTTTGTTGAGTATTATGAGCGCCCACTACTAACAAAGGTTGTATTTGCCAATTTGCTATTTCTGGTTTGAATTGTGGAAAAAGTGAATTTAAAACGTAATTGTGCCCCATTCTGCAACTTTTGCAGATATATCTTAAACGCAAGCAAGTGCATAACCTTCTTGGTGCAGTTACGTTACGTTACCATAAGATAAGCTGCATTTTGACTTGTGATGATGATTCATACCAAAATAATTTTGTGGATGTAATAATCCTAAAATCCTAATTTATCATTTCATTTACGTTTCACATTCTCAACCTTATTAGCAGTAGTACTTGAGCCAAAAAATATGCAACGCAGCGCAGGGTGGAATACAGAAAATGACAGCGATATGATAAAGTAACTGCAGCAGAAAAAACCTCAACATAAATACTTATCTCGGTATGCACCTATAAATTAAACCGTTTAATATCAAACACTCAACGAGACAAGCAAGCCAAAACCAAGCCAAACGAAATCAAGGTGGGTAGGAAGAACGAGATGAAACATTTTGATAAAGAGGAAGTTTGGTATGTACATTTTTAATAGAAATGACATGTTATGCATTCATTACAACGTCAAACGTTATATTTATCGTTGAAGCAAGCAAAAATTTTCATGCACCCTTGCAGTGCAGTCTCCTCTCTGGCTGCAGGAGGGAGAAGAGAGAAGGTGATTAAATTTTTGAGATTTTTGCATACTGCTGTGCGATAGTTGTCATTTGAAACCATAATTTTTCGTCAATGGATGCTGCTGCTGATGCTACAGTATCATTTTGTTTTCCCCATCATGAATATTTGTCTGGCATAAATATTGCATACTGTGCCGTGATTTGCTGTACACGGGCTGAAAGACAGTTCATTACGATACGAATTCATTACGAATGGCAAAAGAACCCTACTTTGCATAACAAAAAGGATGATAAAGTTGTTGAAACCGATAGCATCTCCTTAAATTGAGCATTTTTGCGCCTGATTTTGTGTAAACATTCATATATTTCACATCTCGTTACGTCTCATTCATTTCCGTTAATATTTCGTGGATTTTATGACGCTCTTCTTGCTGATGATAATGATGACAAATTGTCTTTTTCCCAGAAGAACTACGGCTTTAAGTAGGAGCTAGCAGTCAGCGCGTGCTAATAAAAATTGCACACATCAGCATCACATCCCATCATATGGTAAATATTTGAATAGGTATGTTTGTTTGGTTTTGATTTCGTCTTTGCCAAAATAAGTAATAATCATCAGGTGTTTTGCCCCTCGCTGTGCTTTGTAGTTTGTACTACCAACGCATTGTTGATGACGGAAATATAAGCTCGTGAAGAAGTGTGTTTATGCATTAATTTGTAATACAAAATGTCAAGATTCTTTGAGATACCCATTTTTCAACAAAAATACACAAGAAATATGGAAATTCTTTCTTCCGCTTCAATATCTCATTCTCGAAAGGAAAAAGGAATTCAAAAAATGCAAATAAATAGGAACAAGACAAGATTCGTATACTGTTAATAAGGATCATTTTGGGAACAAGAGGAACACTTGGGTATTGAGTGACAGAAGACGCACTTTCACTTGATTTCCTACATAAAAATTAAGATGACCAGCAGACAAGACAGAAGCCTAAAAAATTGCTGACCCAAAAGAGTTTCGCTGTTTTATCAGGTTACTACTTAGTTATCTCAGGCGCAGAGGCGTTCTCATCACCTAACTTTATTTGACAGTTGACTTTGACGTGTTGTCACTGGCTCGACTCTGCGTTTTGTCCTCTTGTTAGGATTCCCAAAGGGAAGGGGAAAACAGGAAAAGAATGAAAAGTGCAAGCGTCATCCTCTCAAACCGTCCATTTGTTGCAAACTCTTTGCAAATAAAAAAGTGTGTGTGTGATGAATTGTATTTTATCCCTATCATTCATTAAAATTAGACACTCTAAACAGGGTACAAGACTCGAGACCTCAAAAAGTCAGTCTTTCATTACAACCTGAGCATGAGCAAATATTTTACACGTTTTTGGTGGGACAAATATAATGGTTCAAGAAACTACAAACACAACAAGAGCTCTCTCTGTGCTTTATGAACTAGACGTCATTATCATCTTATCATGAATGTCCTTAAAAATATACGTGCGCTTATGGATCTTTTTTTGATGAAGCAAGTTTATATTTTGTATTCCGGCTGAGAAAACTGCAATCAACATCAGCATTCTTTCGTTTTTTTAGCCGGTGGCTTATTTATATTCTTTGTGATAAGAGATGATCGGCACAAAGAGGGTTTGGCCTTTGTCATGTTTCCCTACTATTCTCATGTAGCCAAACTCCATTGGAAGAAGAATTTACACATGTAAATTTTTGTGGAGGTTGACCATGATTGTGGGCAAGTTAATATTTCAAACACGACGATCGAAAAGTCAGTCAGTGGGGAACACATTTTTCATCTTTTTGTCGCTAAAACCTCAAAAGAAAATATGAGCTTCAACTTCGACTCCTTCAACCATACATAAAGTTAAAGAGGATTGGAATACTAAAGGCAACTTTTCAAAACCTGGCAAAATCTGAGAAAATTAATCGTTTGCTTTGTTTTTATCACCACACTATCCTACTGCAATTCCCATTGAAGTATCCCATCAACCAAGGGATATTTGCATTGTTAATATGAAAAATGTGACTTGGTGTGGTCCCCGCAACCTCACGCTTGCTTATTATGGCTTCAAGGGAGAAATACACCAAAGCAGCGGGTTTTGCACCCTAATTTGTATGCAGGAAGGGGTAAAACGTAGATAATATGGTTGTTTATTGTGTGCTGCTGGTGCTGGTAGTGGTCCTGGTTCTTTGTAGCATACTTTATATGGTTGGATTTTATATTGCTAAAAAAATTACTGTGTCACACACACATTCCCTCGTTGTCAGTTACGTTACATTAGTTGTTCAGTCGTTGAATAAATATTCAGATTCAGTACACCATCTCAGAAACTGTAAACAGTCCATTAAACAAGTACATCGTTGACTTCATTTGGCATGCTATACCATGCTGGTGGTGAATACGCATATTCACAATAAGTTGGCACTTAACTGTCAATAACTCATATAATTATGATGATCGTGTCATCATGCCACACAAACTTTTTTATGGCGATATCACCCGAGATAACATAACAGATTTGGCAAAGTGAACATAAAATATTAGAATGATTGTGACAGGGACAATGCATGATGATAATACATACCTTGATCAATGTAGATGAAGTCTCCTGCTAAAAATTTAGAATTCGATTGTTTCTTCCTCTTGTCTTGTATAATGAACAGCAGGAACAGAAAGAAACTTCACATTCTTCACAAACTTTTCAAACAATTGTTATTATTTCTTTTGACTGGCCGAGATTTAGAAGAGGAGGAGATGCGATGTGAGCGATCCTTTTCTGGGTTCCGACTTCTTGTTATTGTTTCTGTCCGGCACATTTCATAATTTATTTTGAATCTCGTGAAGTGGAAGAAGTTATGAGGAATATGCTCAAAATAAATTAATAAATTTCGTTGGCCCTTGAAACACTGGAGCACAACTTTAACACAACCGACACTCTCGGGTTTTTGGAAGGACTTTCTCTTTTTCGTATGCCACTCACACCTTGACCAGTTCACCGACTGACTGATATAGAAGGGTAGGTAAGAACGCAATTGTATATATTGTCAAGTCATACTGATTTTAGTGGAAGGGAAGCAGGGGAGCAGAATAGTAGAAAAGGAAACCCTTTACCTTCAAAAACTGAGCAAGTTATGAATTCGACTCCGAAAAAGGTACATGCTCAGGCATACGAAACGTGAGTGAGTGAGAAGCCTTTAATTTACGGGAAGTTTTCTGGTTGGGTTGTGTCCCTATGTTGGTGGTATAGGTATATTTGGAATTATGAAGCATATTCCATGGGGTACAATACACCTTATGGCTCCTTTCCACAGGTATTTTAGTTGTAAATAATAATCCTCAAGGTAAGTTTGGATTTTTTCGAGTAAACTCTATTATTATCTACGCATCGTTTTCTATTTTTACTGAGCTTCCTTGTAAGGAACTATATGTGTGGAGAAGCCATATTTATTATGAGCATTGTGTACTGGAGTGTAAGCAGGTATTATTATTATATCGGTTTGAAATACGTGTTTATAAGCTTTAAGTATGCTTTGCTCTTACAAGGTTCGCTATATCAGGCTGTCACTTGTTGCATACGATCGGCAGAATGAAATATACTCATAATCTGCGATATCACTCAATTTTAGATTTGTGATAGTCGGTTTATTATTGATCTAACTTTACTTAGCAATTAAATCTTTATCCTTAAAAAAATTTAAACATTAAACTGCAGCAAATTTGCACTGATTTTCTTGCTGAAACGTATGCTCGTAAGGCATAGCACTGATCACTAATTGGATGTGATGCAACAATGAGTGACTCACTTCGCAATAATCACAAACTCTTTATTGTCAAGTTCAAGATTAATAATATCCAAAAATACTGCCATGTTTAATCAACATAGCTTCAAACTCTTATGCATCATTGCATAGCTCCTTCAACATGATTTTTTTTATTCATGGAGACAATACAACTGTCCGGGGACCACCTTGAGATTCCAAAAGTCCAAATAGCTTCGATGGCTTGACAAAAAAGAGACAGATGATAACAGAGAGAGAACGAACCCCTAAATTCCAAGTATTCACTTTCAATCTTGTTCTCTTCTTCGTCTCTTTCTTACTCCTCCTGCTTAGTTAAAAAAGCATTCTTGTCTTTGTCCACAATGGATTTTTAGCTATTTATTTATTTTTTCCTGGTCACACCGGATCTCCAAGAATGACATTTATGTATTTGTTCTCGTCGTCGTGATACTTTTCTGGAAGGAAACGCTCGATATTATATTACAAAAAGGCAGGGGCACAGCAGCAGCTCACCTCTCCATCCACTCTCACTAACCAAACAAATCTCAGCAAGCTGCACATAAAACATCATCACACAATAACAGAACGCAATGCAACGCACACACCAATAGTCAACAACAGTATTGTCAGGTCAGGTATGCACTTTTTAAAGCAATCTTTGAGTTTCTTATATTTTAGGGTCCTTTATTCCCGACTCCTTCTCCGCACATCAGCATCACCTCGAAGGAAATTTACACTGATGATCTTAGAGTCTAGGAGGCACATGTTTCTTGTTGAAGGTACAACACCAGAAGTGCTCCTGGCAATAATCGTATTGGCTGCTGATATAATGTTGATATGTATAAAATTTCTTGAGCCTGACGACTACTGACTGATTGCGTTTTTTACGGGTTACTGTTTTCCTTTTTGGCTGGAAAAACGGATGGTATTTATATTCGTTTATATACCATCACACACACATTATATTATTGTATTTTCCTCACTTCATAGCCCGTAGTAATAAAGCTTGTCCATTGTTGCTCCTCTTTCTGGTAGACCAACAATGAGAATGAAAATGTTGCTAAGAATTTCTGTACAGCTACGTACATCACCAGCACCACCACATGAACATTTACATGGCACATATGAAGCTTCATCATCATCAGCATCATACCTTCATGCTATGTAATTCTCTCTCATCCTCCTCATCATCATCAACAATAATATCATGAGGAGTGAGCCAAACCAAAAGGAAAAGGTAGTGATGCGATGCGCTGCGATGCATTGCATGTGAACGAAGGTTGAAAAATGTTTGTTGTGTTCCATTCCTTCGTTCATGTACCTTCAAGAAGAATGAGCAACAGATCAGGCAAGCAACCTTATATCATCATCAACATCATCCCCATACTTTT
The DNA here is from genome assembly GCA_034697805.1 of Orchesella bifasciata. Classification (NCBI taxonomy): domain Eukaryota; kingdom Metazoa; phylum Arthropoda; class Collembola; order Entomobryomorpha; family Orchesellidae; genus Orchesella; species Orchesella bifasciata. The sequence goes on along the minus strand of JAQGAP010001144.1, from coordinate 8,664 downwards.
ATACTGCTTAACTCGAATTTAATACTTCTTTTTCTACTGCTGTTACTTCTTTTGCTGATGCTGATAAATATGATGGAGCTTACTATATAGTATTCGGGAATGAAACAAGGTTGAAAGGAAACTAGCAACAGTTTCAGCATATTTTTGCCAAAGCCAAGAGAGCAATTCATAGATTCAATGCACCTTTACCTTTGGTTTGGTCAGGATATGGTCAAAAAAGTGTTGAGTTGATGTGATGCGGTGTAATGCCAACAAACGAGCAGTGATATCAATAAAAGAGGAGATGTGCATATAAAGTTTGAGCAAATGATAGTATAAAACATATACGTTTTTTGGAGATACATATATTATGTGTACATGCAAGCAGTATTAGAGCAAGGTAATAGAGCTAATTGCCTATAGGCTTTTCCCCGTACGCTAAATGCTGCTGTTATGTTGATAAGAGGATGACGAAGATGAGGGCAAAAGTAATGCAAGAAGGCAGTTTATACCCTGTTGAGCAAGCAAATGATCATCAGCTCAGAGAAATTGCTTTTAACCTCGGAGCGTAGTTCCCCTTGTTGCTCATTCTTTAACAAATACTCACACTTTGAATCTGAGTTTGAATTCTCTCAATAAAAAGTGACCGAGACCAGGGCAGGCAAGAGAAATAAGCAGTTAGTGCGCCAGTAAACAGGTTGAGTTATGCAAGTTTAAAGATAAGGGATGTGATACACATTTGGGATAATAACCATGCACTTCTTGAAACTCTTCTCTCGAGTCAAAAAGTCAACTGAGCATGTCCTCAGCTCAGCACGAGAGATTGTGTGACTTTTCTCTTGTCGAAAACTGGAGGACTGATGATATATTTCTTATCTTTTAGAATACTAATAATATGTAGTTGAACTGAAACCGTTGCACACGAGCAGATTCACTAGCGTTTTTTAAAGTTAACTCGTGTGTTGAAAACTCTTATTGAAGCATTTCATATTATTAGTTAGCATTGTTTGGAGAAAATAGCGTGCTAAATATCAACGCAAAGGAGACGAGACAGGTAGAGTAAACAAACAAGAGTCAGTTCAAGTCTGTAAGTGCATCGTCATCCATTATCTGTCGGGAATATCAGGATCACTCACTCTAGAGGGTTGAAGCAATGACCATTATTATCGAGAACTCTAGAGCATTCCATATAACCAAAGTTGTTATATACCGTTCTTATCTGGGCAATAGAAAATATTACGTATGATAATATCCCTTTAGGGGTTTAGACTTGAGGGAAGTCAGCAGAAGAAATCTAAAGAAAATGCGTTTATGGAGCTATTACTCTGCGTTGAGGCGATGATGATGCCTTTGTGCTTGCTTCTGTTCAAGACAAGAAGATGACGATGAAAAGAAAAATATAAAAAGAGAGGCTTTATGTAAATGCCGTCATCATGCGATGAAAAGGAAATTTCCATTCATACCACTCTTATTTGTACTATTATTGCACTGCAAAGTCAAGTCAGGATATTATTGTATTGTTGGAAGTGAGCATTATTGTCAGAATGGCTTTACAGCTAGATGCGTCTCAACTCAACTCAACCAGCCTAAATAATACATTTCATCATTTCTCATCCAGCAAAGTATAACGATCTCTTCGGCGATAGCAAGCCTCTGTTTTTTCAACAGACAAAGACGAATGATGCGTCTGATGCTACTCCTGTGGTGTATTTTCTCGTCTTTTGAAATTCACCGTTTTTCGACTCGTTCGTCTTCTGCCTGATGCCAGCAAACACATTCATCTCATGTGAATCTAAAGCAGCTCACTTTTTTCTTCATGATGTTGTATTATGCAACTTGGTTTGACTTGAGGTACTGAAGAAATACTAAATTATAACATCTAGCGATTCACAAATCATTTCACTATGAAATGAGGAGGGTGTTGCGTATGCAATAATGCACTCACGTTTTTAGTGCCCATATATCGCTAATAAAGTTTTATCCTCCACGGTAAACACATTCATTCTCATCGTCAGATCTTCTCAGTTGTTCTGCTGAGGGGCTTTTGATTCGTTTCAATTTCAATATGTCTAGCGCAAATGATTACGGTGGCTTGTCTTGGGCTTGACCACACTATGCTGCTTCGGCTACTGCATGATGATCATGAGCTGGTAAAAACTGTAATCTAAAATTGAATTGAGGCTGGTGATTGTGATGCTGCACTGGTGTGAGTCAAAAGTCTTCGCGAGTGACTGCTGAAGCCTCATATAAAAACAAAGTCGTGATCAAGTTATGATCATGCGGAATCGCTACGTGTCTATTCCCATCCCATTTGAATAGGGTGTATTATAAACCTTGAGGGAGGACATTTTAGCTATTGTATTGTAAATACGTTTATAATGCAGAGAAACAAATAAATATAAATCTTGTGAAGTGCAAATTAGCATGAAATTGCAATAGAATCCAAAGGCACTTTATTGGCTTATTACAAGAGCGAGAGATGAGGTGAAGGGAATGATGATGATGATGATGATGATAATAATGATGATCACATGGCGGACCGAGTCCAACGTAATAACCCAGTGCTAGAAGAAAGGAGAGGAGAGGTGATGGTGTGATAAGAAGGAGAAGGAATAAAATCGTAATGAGAAAAAGGGGATTTTTACAGTTTGCAAAATAAAATTGTAGACTTTCCTTTGTTCCTTTGAAATTTGCCGTGACTCCATATATTTCCATGCTTAAATGAAGATAAAAGAGCATATGCGTGAAATGAAGGGTGGATACTGCTTGTTTCTGTTGTTGCAGACTAGATAAACTATCGTATCGTTGTATCATCGTAGATTTTAGCATTCGTGTGAAAATTATATCGTGTTTCAGCCAGATATACATAGTTATGTATCCACACAACCGCCTTGTTTGTGACTCCTGAGACTGATGTTCGTGGTCCATGCAAAAGGAAACAGGTGAGAAAAAGGATGGATTGGTGATGGGACCAGTGATCAGTCAGTCGATCCAGGTATGGCTGGTTTTTATGAGGTCTTAAAAAAGATAAGGTATATGGATGCTTTTTATGCATTATGCAATTTTAGAAGCTGGAGTTGCACAAAACTCCCAACCCAATAGCAGCTGCAAGGATTGTCCAGTCCAGAGCTATAAAAACTAGAAATAGAAAACCAGTAGAGGTGAACCTGACTCCAATGCCAATCTTCATCAGATTCTACATGCATTTAGCACTTTGTAATTTATGTGATTCAAATCACCAGCCCCTGATTTTCCAGCTTTAGTATTTGCTATATGCATCAGAAAGCTGGGAAAGAAAGTGGCTTCTGCTGCCGCCTTCAAGTAAGGAAAAAAAGCAGCCTTTCAAAAACAATTGAAAAGTGGTCTAGAATAATTTTTTAATGATTTACCTGATACTTATTTTGTTGCGAACCCCAGTCCTGCTTGTTCGCTTGTCGTCTAGTGTTAAGCTACAGGTTTGGACATTAAAACAAACATATAAGAACCAGATTTCCTGCGATGCGAGTCTGCAATTTTTCATGCTGTTTATGATACACAACTGTCAGCATTGATAGATGAAAGTCGACTAAGATTCCAGAGAAAAGTTGTCAGTTAATAGATTTACAGTCTCATTTTTTATTTTTGCAATTTGTGCGGTTGCTGGTGGTAGTGGCGATTTGGGTTATATGGATGGATGAATCATCGAATCATATCATATAATATTCATCTGCCTGCTTCACTCATGTTCATATGAATGATGAACAGGTTGTGATTAGAGTAGATGAAAAATCAGGATTTGTCAGTTTGTGGTTTTAATAAATTAGCTGGAATAATAAAAAATATGTTCGTTTCACTCTTGATTGAGTCTTGTGAATTTTTTATTGTTTTAATGCTGAGAAGCAGGCTGGCAGTCGACGAAAAAGTATTTTTTATTACTTCTTGTGAAAGCCACTACACACCCAAACCGTGAGACAAAAAGTGAAGTTATAATGCTTCTACTTCTTCAACTGACAGGCAGGCGCATGGCAAAACCTAGTCTGGTTGTACAATAACGACCTGCATGCAAGCGAACGAACGAGGTACCCAAGTCGTGTAAAGCAATACTTTGCAGCATGTTCCAATCTATATAAGCCCTTAGTATTTAGATGGAATGCTAATGAAATGTTGAATTATCTGACATGCAATGCGTTTTTTTTTTGCAAATCATGGAAATTTTAGTTCATACGATTGTATTCATGTAAGAAAATCAAGTATTTCAGCTCAAAACTCGCCTTAAACAAAAAAGACAGTGCGATGCATTGGGCAATTGAATGTTCATAAAAGTGCATAAATGAATAGACATGATATACATTATATGTAGCCATACAGCTTTAGAATCTCTTTACGGGATAATTTGAGGAAAAAGCATTATATGCCACAACCACAATATAAAGGTTTAGATAAACACAGCTGAAATTAAAAATGTGCCGACTTTGTCAACTAAACTTTGATGAGGACCATAATTAAGTTTATAATCTTTTTTATTCCTTCATCTATTTTACAGCTTTTAATGGGCTAGGCTTTGGCCATAAAACATTGTAATTTCGTGTCGTTCTTTATACTGCGCCTTTATACATAAATACTATTCACAATTAAACCTGATGTTAAAGTTTAGGATTATCATCACCTAAATCACCACTTTCATTGTTTTTATCTCCACCGTCTCGTCTAGGTTTCTTTCTTTTCAATTCGAATAGTGCTGATGAGGCTTTAGACTGTGCTTTTATTGCATCCATTATTGTCATACCTCCCCTACTTTGCTTAGTCTTTTCTATCATATCACCATAAATTCTACTACTTTGTGTATACATTAAATAAGTTTCAGCAATCCTTGGCCATTCACTTCCTTCCTGACAGTTTTGCATGGACGTGAGACGATTTCTTCTCGCTATTTCCATGATGTATTTCCATGTATCACTGTTTCTCACATTTATATCTGGGCCAAAATCATAATGACGAAGTTCGCGATATATCGCTCTAAGAATGCTTACTAGTTTTCCTCGATCAGACTGCATCATTTACTTTCACTTGAAACAAAGTCCTCTTCCGTATAACTTGGTTCCGAAATGTTCATCCAAAAGTCTTCGGATAATGAAGTAAAATTTTTGCGGGGGAAAACGTGCAGTGCAATATCATTAAAGACGTCGGGTTGATCGCTGAAAATATTTGGAATTGGCGTTTCTTCACAAATCGAATGGGATTCACTTAGAAAACTCAAGTTCTTTTTGACGTAGCTTGATGGTATTGATACGAGGGCTTCCGATATGCTGTTGCACAATATGTAACAATTAGCTATAGATTCTGGAGCCCAGTTCGCAAAGAGAAAGTTATTGACTAGTTGGTGAGGACAGTGAGGCATGTAAACCAGAGTTGGGCTCTCAATACGATGCTTTCCTTCCTCGTTTATAGTTGACACTTCAATTTCGTAGTCTTCCGAAAGAATAGAGCGCTCCTGGGGTATGAATACCTAAAATCGAAGGGAGAAAGAAGTTGTAGTCAATCTGTTACATACAATAATGATAATGAAGGTGAGACCAACGTATTTTTTTATTAATGTAAAGTATGTACCGGGTCGAAGATTTCTGCAGACACTCCGTATTTTTCTTTTAGCAATATCAGCAGAGCTAATTGATAACGGGCTATTCTTGACAGCAAATGAGAAGAAAATGGGCCCAGTCCAAGGCAGAAAATACTTAAATTATCGGGGCATGAAGAGGATCCAATAACTTTGGTAAAGCCTTCGTCAAGGTGTTCCTGAAGCTTGTTGTAATATTTGCTGTCTCGTAGATTGTCGATACATAAGCTAATTTTCCTGTAGGAAACAAACAATATAAAAAGAATTGATGATTTGTTGAACCACTTGTTTTCATTAAATGTTGGAGCTAAATGAAATTTTACCTCAAAACTTCAGCTCTACTTTCAATCACGGATCTCTCCACAAAATCATTTCCAGGTTGACTTCCTTTGAGTTCATGATGAAAATTTGGCGTCGCTCGTTTCCCTCGATTCTTTTTGCCTTTCCGTTTGGTTACTACGATGAACTCATGCCCTTCTTGCTTTAAATTTTCACCTTTCTCCTCTTCTGAAATCACTTTCTCCTCGGGTGGATTCAAAGCAATTTCTTCCTGATCATTGCTCATCTAAAAAGCCTATGTAAATCTAGTGCATTCTATCAATGGCAACGTGACCTGTTTTACGTTTCACAAAAACACAGTTGACTTTCACCTTGTTGATCAATAAAATTTATAGTTTTCTACTGAAAAAAGAAGTGCGTTAATGTTTACCAAATATCATGTGAATAATTTTCATTACCGCTGTTGAATGGGGAAGTTGAAAGCTTTTGATGGTTGGCTGTAAAAGAGTTTCTTTGCCAGACAACATTTTGGTCAAATGCCTTTGTTTCCTTTGTTCATTGGGAAAGTCACAAGTGAATCGTGTGAGCCTTGTCAGATGTCAGTGCAGCATGGTTGATGAAAATTGGCTTCATGTGGGGCAAGTCTTGTTCTTGTCTGAGATTCTTACTTTCTTTCTTTCAACCAGGACATATCATATCGACAGCGTAAATGCTTGGCTCTCGTTTTTACATACGATACCGGACAGATCGATAAGACACGTCTTAGGCTGCATCGGATGACCACAGTGTCGATGAGTCATGATGCTACGAAAAAAAACAACCCAAAACTCCACGCATACTCTGGATTTTTTACGATATACAGAAAGAACCCTAGCCGCAGTTACGCTTTCAGTACTACTGCTTTGTGTTGTAACATTTTGATGATCTACAAAGAAATGCAAATAGGAAAACTGAAGATAACAAATGTGCAAATTACAACTGACAAAACGTAATATCATTTCCCATAAGTATCTTGGATCTTATTTTACACATATTTCTTGCAATTTCAAAGGAACGTATTATGGGGTTGGTATTATGCAAATTCATGGTAAATGGCAAATTTTTATATTGAAAAGAAACCACAACACACAATTGACAGTTAGTACTGCATAGGCTCAGAGGAAACAATAAGTAACTACAAAGATGTTTCCGAGTCTCAGTCAAGATAGGATGCGGTCTGAGGTTACCTAAAATGAATGCGAATGTCACAAATTTTTAAAAAAAAATCTCAAGAGCCATATAATTATAAGCATTTTTCTTACGCATGTAATGAAATTTCTAAAATATCCTTATTGTCCATATTTACTACACTCTTCTGAATACAGACTGTTGGAGAACTTTGCATTTGGTGTAGTCGCTGAGTTAAAACTTTAAAACTATTGTATTATGTATTACTGCTGCAATACAGTTGGAACAAATAACATAAATATGACACTAATGAAGCTCATAAATCTGTACCATGTTCATATACCTATCTGTGCTCTACACTTTCATGCAAATTTGAAATTTGTGTCTTTAGACCTCTAAAATGAAGCACTAGAAGAAAGGTATGCTTGTTGATCAAGGCCGAATGTGTTTTGCAACCAGCAATTTGCATTAATTACTCTGTGTTTATGTTTATACATGACAATTTATTTCAGACGTTTCGTACATAATCTTTGTTTTCAAAGCTTATGGTTTCGGCATACATTTTTGTGGCTAAGAACTTTTTGTTTTTTAAAAAGCTAATGCCCTAAAGATATTATGATGTAATTGAAGAATGAACCTGAAATTTGAATCCTAAGCGGAGCTTTAAATGGAGTTAAAAAAAGAATGAAACAGAAATGGCAGATCATTTTAAAAATCGCATCAGTTCATGTTCATATCTTTCTTGTTTGATCCGCCCATTTCTAGCGTGAATATTGAGAATCAACAATTTTGTTTCTTTTAATCGTATTCCACCTACGCTTTTTTTATGATTTGTATCTTCGCATGATCAATTTTTTATGCAATGATGAATGTGTGTCTGATTCCACCCCTTCAGCATTGTATTCCATATTATTAGGTAAGTTGGGCCAAATTATTCCAAACAATTTCAATGATGCAAATCAATCAAAACTGCTACCAATAACAATGAAGACGATTTGACGGAAGAGGCTACAGGTAATTTTTGTAGTTCGACTCACTCTAACTCACCCATATATCAAATGTGTATACAAATCGCGTAATTATAATTGTCATTGTCATTTACGTGATGGACTTTTGGGCGTGATTTTCATTTCTTTCCGTCATTCATGCTTTGAGAACACCCTCTAGACAACCTTGTTTTTAAATTGTGATTTGATTTGATGTAGTACGTCGTTTCACCTATAAAATAGTGGGCAGACGGCCGTAGGTTGTGGAGAGTTGATTTGATTTGATGGTAAATGCCGATATGAATATAAAAATGTTGTGTGATTGGAAATTATAAGCCATTTTCGATTGCTTTATCACACTGAAGCAACTTTGGATGGCCTAGTGCAGTAAAACTTCCTTGTTAAATTATTATTACCCAACAATAACAATAACAATATCATTCAAAAAGAGCGATACAATAAAAAATGATGTTCATGCTTCTGCCATTTATTATTCCCATTCTATTCTTATGGTTTCATCCAACCACACTCCAGTAAAGCATTGTGATCTTGTGATTTTGTATTCATCCTCCTCCATTCTCTTGTAAAGTACATGCAATGAAAAGCTTGTTTGTGTATCGATTAAAGATGATAATTACTAGCATCATCATCTCATGATAC
>JAQGAP010001143.1:0-22491 GCA_034697805.1 Orchesella bifasciata | reverse complement strand
TGCTTGGAAACCAGCTATGTATTAGTTGAATGCAGTTAACACGTAAATAAAGTCAATACAATACAATACAATACAATTCTATTTCAAGACCATAGTTTTAAGGTGTTTTCTTTACCAACAATTCGGTCATCCTCCTGTAGCCATCCACATACTAAAGCAGACAGGACAATGCTAGTATTGATTTAATATTGATTTTTCTAATAAAAATTGTAAAATACCACATTGGTTGTCCACTTTCCGATCCCAATTTTGTGGAAGTCTGCCAGATTCCAGGTTTGGATTAGGTACACACTTTGCTGTACAACTTATTCCGTCGAATTTTTTTCCGGCTGGAATTATTCCATCAGTCGACAAAACCAAAAAGAGATCACGAAGTCCTTTACTTGCCCGAATACCTTCCAGATTCGTTTTACCGCAATATTTTTGGGATCCTCTGTTCCCATCAGTTATAAGCAAATGATCTTCTTCGCAGTTTATGTTCCCTGGGAGATCAATATTGCATGAAACCTCCACTTCACAACCTCTGTCGCCCTGAATTTGGATACAGACTTATTGAAATGTTTGTAAAATAATATAAACTTTAAGTGATTGACATTGAGAATTCAAAACTCACAATTAGTTCCCATTTACAATGCTTTTTGTTGTCATCAATACTTTGGACAATTGTTGCTGGATGTGTCGCATTGATCTGAAATGCTTGTCCGCAAGTCCATTCTGAATATTCGTTTACGGTAGCCATCGTGATTTGTATGATCTGTTCAAACAAACATTGATTACTTCCAGTTTATTAGTAAATTATCATACAAACAAATGCTGGAAATCTCAATTCACTCACTGCCAAGAAAAAAAATACAAGCATTGTTACCAACTACAAGACCGAATAGGAGCTACTTAAACCGGATCAAGAATATTATGTAAATCAATGGTAAACTTAGATATACGGAATGTTATTAAGAAGAAAATACAATTAAATCTATATCAACCTTAGTTGTCTGACTTTTGCAGACGGGGATTGGGTAATACTTACTGACTCTAACATTGTTATGTAATTATCAATGGGCGCGTGGTTGCAAAAATTTACTCATAAAAAAGCTGATAATTGCGCACTTACAAGCATTAACTGCCAGCATGCCATTAATTACGCGCTTTCCTTAATACGTACGTTTAAGCGGTGCATCATACAATCTAGCCAATTTACAATTAGAGATAGATGCAGCAATCGAGCAATAATTAAATTATTCTGAAAAGAGCTAAGGTTTTTGTATGAAGTAGCAGTTGAAGATAATGCAACTGTTCTTGGTTGGTAAATCAATCGTCTGAAGAATTTAAGCCTTCTGAATGAACAACCTGATATTCCCGAATAGGTACATTTCCAGCACGATTTCTTTCTCATAACCAACCCACGATGTTTTAGATTGAATTGTTTTCAAGTTGGCATAATACTTTGCTCTAAAGATGTTAAAAATCCACAGATAATATCTTATTGGCCTGGATAATGATAAATATGGAGAAATTCTGAAAAATGGCTTAATTGGATAATATGCCTTATACATACTAAATACACTGGTTTAAATGGACATACCTAACATACGTCACATTATGAAAATGACTTCTTCATAATAACATGCGATATAGATATCCTTATAAAATATGTATACGGATGACTGAATTGTCAATTTTATTATATCTGTCAAAAGTCTTAAGCAAATGTGTACATACATAAATAGTTTGGGTTCAAATAGCAAATTTTCAAACGGCGTCGGTAATTAATACTCGACGTCCACGATCGGTGGCTTGGTACATTTACGCAAGCAATAAAGGTTTCATTGGGTAATAAACTTTAATTATAAAGATGGCAATGAAAGATTGTAGCTACTGCAACGTTGAATTTACAGAAAACGTAACTAATATTTTACCTATAATAATGTCAGTTTCAAAGTCACGCAGAAGTCAACAATTTTTGGAGTGTTTTTGGCACCTAAACACAATTTAACTTGCAGCATTACCTTATTTGAGGTGATGAGTTGCATATGAGAATCCTAGTTATGTTGGCCGAACTAACAAAACGTGTTTATTGGCATGCACTATGAATACACGTTTAGAAAACATATGAATCGAAATATAAGCTTCCAATTTAGTAAACTAATTACATAGTCACTGATGTGGATAGCTGTCTTACTTTGGAGACCTCTGGAAAACCTTGGAATGTACAAGAGTAGGTAATGCAAGGAGCATTCAAGATGTGTTACCGATCGCTTACGGCACTCGAAGTATTTACCTTCCACGTTCTCCCGAGCCCTTGGAAACATGCCAATTTTCTTACTTAACAAATAATAATTCCGTAGATTTCAATCCACTTGAGTTCCGAACTCTTACAAGATTTTGTGTTTCCTACTACTGCTCTTCGAATTTACAAAAAGTAGTAATCAATTTGAGCCCGTTCGGGTGTTCAATAGATAGATTTTAAAAATTCAAAATATCGTTACAATGATCAGGGTTCTTTAGAATTTTTTTGCATCTCAACTGCCCGAACTGTTAGTTAATCCATCATTTTAGATTCACCATAAACATAAATGAGGACTCAACCAGATTTGGTGTAAAAAGTGATATCACAAAGATTAACTGATTAGCGATTCGAAATTTAACAATTTTTTTTTTCAATGTAATTACCTTCAAGTTGACTGATAATATGATAAGTTTGTCTAAATTGTGGTTTTGCGATTTAATACCATTAAGCTGCGAATATTATTAGAAAATCTACTCACCTAAATTACATTTACAGTTCATTAGATATACAAAACAGTGTGATACATGTCGGTAATTTGATCCATGAAGAAGTTGAACAAATGATGATACCACAAGTCTTGGAGTAAAATGTGTAACTAAAAATACATTACAATAACTAATTACAGTCTGTCTGCCACGGTAATGGCTACTTGAATTATCGCTGACGTGTTTAGTTTTGACCTTAGACATATATTAGCTGTGCCCAGATATTTAGAATCCCATGTGACCTTCGTACATTTGTAGATTATGTACGGAGCCATAATTGTAGCCAATATGTGAGTTTCGATATATACAGATGCTTATGAATTGTCATTTGCGATAATAATGTGTATCAACTTGCAAGTAAGCAATTTAAAAGAGAGAATGAAAATTTATTAGCAGATTTATTTAATCATGAGTTTGTTTAGTGGATGCAACACTTGAGTAGGAATATAGGAAAATGAAATATAAAAACCTGTTGGAAAGGAGGGACATGATATGAATCAAAGGAAAAAGTGAAACTGAAATCGTTGAGTTGAATTTGTTTACGAAGTTGGGATAAAAGTCCAAAAATGTAGCGATTAGGGAGTTCCAGGTTGTTTCCGTCCATTCAAATTTAACATTTAGAATTAACTGTTTCGTCAATGTCCGCTTGTAGGTCCGCTGGTAAGCCACTGGCTGGTAAGGCAGCGTTTGGTGAGCCAGCGGCTGGTGGGACAGCGGCGGCTGGTAAGCCAGCGGCTAGAGTAGCAGCAGCCTACCATTAAACAAATATTTTAATATTAACCACAAGTTTATGTGATAACTTTACCATCTACTTTGGTATTTATTTTGAAACCTTACCATGTATAAAACTGACAGCGCGGCTAAGAAAGTCGAGTAGAGAAAAACGGTTATCTGATTTCCCCACATGATTATTCTTGTCAATAATTTGTGAATAGCTTTCTTTAACAGATAAGTATTTAAGAGAGTGGTTGTTGTTGGTTTGGAATCCAAAACTGGTTTGGCTGCAAGCACGCTTACTTCAGAACGACTTTTGCAAATGGTGTCACTAATTAACAAGTCATTAATTAGTGCCAGACGTCCACGAGCGGCGGCTTGGTACATTAACGCTAGCAGTTACGGCTTCATTGGGTAGTAAACTTTAATTATAAAGCTGGTAATTAAAGATTGTAGACACTGCAACGTTGGATTTACAGAAAACGTAACTAATGTTTTACCTATAAAAATGGCATTTTCAATGTCACGCAGAAGTCAACTATTTTTGGAGTGTAATTTGTCGCCTAAACACAATTTGACTCCGAAAAACGTATGCTTTTAAAATTAGTATTACCCTAATTGAGGTTAAGGGTCACATATAAGTACCAAAGGTTTTTCTGTGGATTCAACAAAACGCCCTGATTGTCATGCTTCTGTTTATAGATCTTTAGAAAACATTTCACTCAACATATAATAATTTCTGAAAGGGTAAATGTCATGTTATACGTCAAAGTATAGCAAAGGCTGCCAACAAATACGGATATAAAAAGCACCTTCGTCACCCAATACCATACGTCCTTTCCTGAAATACACATAAATTATAATTCGTATGCGGATAATAAACTTGCATGAGCGTTAGAGCTACAAATCCAGTTGTCATATCATCCAAACAATCAATGACGAAAAGTGGGAGGTAGCTTTCTGATATGATAGCAAAGTATAATTCCACTTATGTGAATAATTAATTCTTCATTAGCTTTTTCAATAATATCGCTGACTTATACTTTCAATCGGATTGGTCACCTTTATCGAATTTTCTGCTTCGCGTTTTATACAATCTTTTAGTATCAGTGTGGATCGCTCCAAAAGCGCAACAAAAGAAAGGCATTATTAACGTTGTTATGTAAGCTAGCAATATATGAGTTCGTGTTTAGTAAAAAAAACCCAAAATAGCATTATTCGTCCTATGTTGAAAAAAATACATGAGAAAGATGGGAGCAGAGGGGTTTCATTTTAAGCGGAGATTTTTGTGTTTTACCAACAATAAAATTCTAAAGGTTTCGAAATGACCTGAAATTACGTAATCATAGGTATTTAGGCCTGCTGATTACACTGTGGAGTCTGAAAATGCATTGATTGCGTATACTCGGCTACAAATATTGCAAGAGTATTTGTCAGTCCTGTAGACTCGTTCAAAAATGTGGTTATGAAGGCCGAAATATGTATATAAATATGTGCCTAAAATGCCAAAATATGTGGTCTAATATGTAGTTAAAAATTTAAAAAAAACCGGCTAAATAGGGCTTTTAAGGTCAAATATTTTATACCAAAATGTTTTGCTTCATTCTTGAGCGCTATAATATTCTATTTAGACTTCAATTTACAACATTTATTTGTAGTTAGATCGGCCAGCAATGCGTTGGAGACATTTTCACTAAATATTTACCTGAAATGTCAAAACATTTAGTAAAAATACACGAAAAACGGACATTTTTTTTCCAAAATAACGGCCAACGCTCAGGAACATGTCAAAATATGTTACTACATAATATGTGATATGTGCTTAAACCTCAAAATATGTGAATTAGTGGTAACAACATGGTTTCCAATGACTCCATTTTGTACCAAACATTCACACATAAAGTTGGGATGATGCAAGAGAAAGCATAAGAAACTTGTATTTGTATGCTTTGAACGGGTCTAGTCAGTAGAATTAGAATGGCTAGGATTTCCTGGCGTATTGATCCATAAGTAGCTTGGTAGCTCAAATGGTGGAGTGCAACGGGAAAAACTTTGAGGTGCTGGATTTGATACCAGCCCGAGTCAATAACTTTTGTCTTTCCTTTCCAATAAACAAACCCTCACAGACTCGCTTCTTACAATATTTAGTGAGAATCGAGTCAATACCTACCCAGTTGGTATTAATTCGCAGATATACATAATTGTCGGTAATCTAAATTATACTTTTTTTTATAGTATAACGTTGGGAAATACTACTGGGGTATTTTTGACACGGATTAAAAGTTTGGACTTGAGAATTTGAACCTTTGTATTTAACCATATTTTATATTCGCGAAACAGGATATTGCTGGCCATTCCTTACTACAACACCACAAATTTGTGATAAATTTCCTTTAAATTAATGCATGTTAAATAAATGATTATATTGGTAGTTTTTATTGCGTTTTAAGAACCTGGGCACATAATTTTGTTGCTAGAACACATTAAATATGAACAAATAACATTAGTTTTTTCATACGGTTCTGTGTAACTGTTACCAAAGTACAACTTAATAATTGTTATCATTCATTAATCCTGCCACTCGCGTTATGCAGAACAGAAGTATTGTAAACTGTTCTAATTACTCATATATCTTCCATTTATCAAATGTCGACCGGTAGTGGCATCATCCTCACACCATTTTGCTTCATGCCGAGCCGCTCGAAAATTAATCCACTGAGTTCCCTCTGCATTTAAAACTTTCATTTACAACTCCAAATAGCAATAACCCTGGGGTTAAAAAAAAATTCAATAAAAATTTAAAATGGGAAAACTATATTTACCCGTAACTTGTGCGTACACGCCAGGCCTCCTAGGCCTCGCGCATCCAATTCCTAGGGACAAATAAAGTTAGAATGAATTGAGTCCTGCAAAAGTAAAGAAAAGTATCCATTTACTCACCCCAAGAAACCACGCCAACCTGCCACCATTGCTTTGACGGAAGCTGAAAAATTAAAGGTCCACCTGAATCCCCGTTACAAGCATCTTTCGTCCCATTCTCAAGGCCAAAACATATCATCCTTCCAGTTAGAAATTTTGCAAGATACTGCATACAATGATCTCTTGTCATGTGAGGTACAACCAGTTTCTGAAGGAGTCTCGTTGTAGCTTTCGCCTTTTCGTTAGGCAATCCCCAGCCTGCAACTGTGAGGTTTTTTCCTTCCAACTCAAATGAGTCAAAAGTGTCTGCTGGTGGCAAACAAACTGGGAGAGGGGCTTCGGAATCAGCGAAGTTAATGGTTTTTTTTAAACGCAGCAAAGAAAAATCGTAGTCATTTCCAGCATTATACAAAGGATGGTTAATTATTTCCTGGACACCAATTCGTTCAGTTTTTTCGTCCTCGTCGGTAATCCGATCTAAATTAAAACCCGCGCCGGTGTCTTTTTCGAGTATGGTATCGTTTTCAAATCCTTTCATTATCCACATGTCAAGGACGTGTGCGCGGACAAGAACTTCAATTTCGTGGGCTTTTTTACCGCTGGCCACTGAGCAGTGAGCCTAAAGAAGCGGAAATTCTGAATTATTTTTCCAATAAATGTTTTGTTCTATAAAATCTTATATTCTCTGAATGTATAAGCTCACAGCCGTCAATATAAATCTGTCGTTGATGATGGACCCTCCACATAACGGTTCCCGTGTTCCTTTATAAACTATTGCAACTAGCCACGGAAACTCGTTGCGCTTTGCATCTTCGCCACCTTAATACAACAATTGGTTTACGTATCATGTTTCTATTTCAAGACCTTAGTTTTAAGATGTTTTCTTTACCAACAATCCGGTCATCCTCTTGTAACCATCCACACACTAAATCAGATAAGACAATGTTAGTATTGATTAAATATTGATTTTTCTAATAAAAAAATATAAAATACCACATTGGTTATCCACTTTTCGCTCCCAATTTTGTGGGAGTCTGCCAGATTCCAGGTTTGGATTAGGTACACACTTTGCTGTACAACTTATTCCGTCGAATTTTTTTCCGGCTGGAATTATTCCATCAGTCGACAAAACCAAAAAGAGATCACGAAGTCCTTTACTTGCCCGAATACCTTCCAGATTCGTTTTACCGCAATATTTTTGGGATCCTCTGTTCCCATCAGTTATAAGCAAATGATCTTCTTCGCAGTTTATGTTCCCTGGGAGATCTATGTTGCATGAAACCTCCACTTCACAACCTCTGTCGCCCTGAATTTGGATGGAGACTTATTGAAATGCTCGTAAAAAATAATATACTTACAATGATTGACATTGAGAATTCAAAACTCACAATTAGTTCCCATTTACAATGCTTTTTTGTGTCATCAACACTTTGGACGATGGTTGCTGGATGTGTCGCATTGATTTGAAATGCTTGTCCGCAAGTCCATTCTGGAGGCTCGTTTGCGGTAGCAACAGTGATTAGTATGATCTATTCAAAAACAAAATTGATTATTTCCAGTTTTAATTGCAAATTATCACCCAAATAAATTTTAGAAATCTCAATTCACTTACTGCCAAGCAGAAAAATACAATCATTGTTACAAAATGTAAGACTGGATAGAAGCTATTTAAACTGGATTTGGATTATTGGGTAAATTAATTTTAAACTCGTACATAAGAATGCTATTAACGAACAAATACAATTAAATTTGTATCAACTTTAGTTGTCTGTCTTTTTCAGAAGGGGAGTTTGTTAATACCTACTGACGCTAACTCTTTATATGCAATTATAAATGAGCTCGTGCTGACAAAAAATTGTATTCATCAAAAA
This sequence comes from Orchesella bifasciata, assembly GCA_034697805.1. Lineage (NCBI taxonomy): Eukaryota > Metazoa > Arthropoda > Collembola > Entomobryomorpha > Orchesellidae > Orchesella > Orchesella bifasciata. The sequence goes on along the minus strand of JAQGAP010001143.1, from coordinate 14,215 downwards.
GCTGCTAATCGCGTGCGTCAGAGAATTAACGGCTAGCATGCCATAAATGACACGTTTTCTTTAATACGAACGTCTATGTGATGCAATTTGCAGTCTAGACAATTTACAATTGGAGATAGATGCAGCAATCAAGCAATAATTAAATTATTCCGAAAAGAGCTGAACTTCTTGTATGTAGCAGCGTTAGGTACTCCAACTATTCTTGGATAGGCGAGTTCATATGTATACATAGATGGAGATGTCAATCAATGGCACTAATTGAGCTACCCGAATTAACAACCGGATTATCCCCAATAGGCACATTTCCTGGAAAATTTCTTCCTCACATTCAATTCACCGTGCATATATGTTTTTAATTTATTTTTCAGTTAAATTTTTATACATTGTTTAAGGGAGCCAACTTTTGGTCATCGTATGTTATTTTTTTCCATATTTAGAATGTTGAAAGAAGAAGAATTAAAAAAAGAACATGCCAGAATTTTAAATCTTTAAATCTTAAAGTTTTTGATAATTTTACATTGTACTGGGTGAAGATTTTGAACATTCCTTTTAAATAATATTTATTAATAAGTAAATCAGCTCTTGGCGTTGTTGTTTTAAAAGTTTAAAAAAATTACCAGAAATAGAATTTACTCAAACAAGGTAAAACTGAGCTTGGTATTGAAGATAATCGAATTTTTGAAATTATATTATTATTAATGCACACTGTAAAATGTAAAGCTAACTGTAAAGTTATTGATGCCACCAGGTACCTTCGGAATTTAAATCTCGTAATTAAACTACAAAAGGAATGCATTGGACATTTTATGCAACTCGTAAGTACATGATAGTCCATAGTACTATCTCTGGAACATTTGGCAAAAGTTAATTGGATTTAGCAGGTCAAACTTCAAAGCTTATAAATAAAATAAAATCTTCATATGTCCAGCTAAGGCTCTTCAGGGATTTTTGTAAATTGTAAAGGGCATATTAATTATGACATAGCTTCACAAAATCAATTATCAATCAATAAGTTACTGCATTGTGGTATTTTAATGAATTGTTTCAACCCAAACTTGTTGTCATACGACTAAGAAATGACGTGTAAAGAAAAGCAGGAACCTTATGATAATTCAGCTTGCCACATTGTAAAAAAAGTATGACATAATCTCATTAAATAAATCCCGCTAGTCTGTCCCTTTAATGCTGCGTTTAAATATCAACGACGTTTTTCGCATTGACGTTGGACGAAATAATTATGCTTAAACACAAGAACTTTTATTTTTAATGGATTATCGATTCGGCTATATGTTAGTCCTGGAAACTAACTCTATCATGAAGGGTTGCTAATAAGGTTATTGTTTTATCAAATCAAAAGAAAACATTCATGTAGTTGATAGAAGAGAAGAATTGATTTTATTGATCAATACCTACCAAGTTAGTCATTAAATCGTACATACATAACTGTCGGTAACACTGTATACGTATGCAAGCAACATATGCTTAATTGTGTAATAAAATAAACCATCAAAATTATAGTCTTTCGTCAGGAAGCACTTATTGAGATTTCAATGTCACAGCTTTGAACGAAATAGATTTATAATACTCATGACTGGAAAATGAGACAGATTTTAATAAACTCATTGATGATTTTGCATGCTATGTAGTAACAAAGTGTGACGTCAACTCATTAAATAAATAAATAAACGCTAGTCTGCAATTTTATTGCTGTGTTTATTTATCACTGCCGTTTTTCATTCTGACCTTGCACGAAATGAGCATACCTAGACATAAGGACCACCATGCGTTTTTCAATAATTAGTGTAATATCAATTCGTCCAAAACAGCAGCCCTAAAAATATTATCAAATCAACGAGATGCTTACAAAGTCCTATTTATATCATACGAATAAAAATATGCATGCAGTTACAAGTAGATACGAATTGATTAATTTTATTGAGTTTATTTGGAATAGGTCAAATTTAGAAATACATCGTTCAAACAACAAGGTTGGAAGCAACACTTGTAAAATTGTTTAAGGTGGTACAAGTCGCCTCTTTTCGCATTGCGTACAAAAGTGGGAAATTTGATTACATTGAGGGACACGATGAAAATAAGTAAAATTTTTGATAAAAGAAAAAAAATGATGGGAAAAGCTGATTGCCAGCGGGAAGAAGTCCAAAATGAAATCCGAGTTGAAGACCGTTGCTGCCAAAGTTTAACAAAGAGACCCATCGGCGGCTTTTTTGCCATCGGCGGATTCGATAGCCACTGCCTACAGTTACATAAACGAAAGAAAAATATTAGGCACAAGGTAACCTTACGATTGTATTATCTAGTTGTGGACTTGTTTGAAACCTTACCATATCGATGAGGGATAGCATGGCTACCACAACCGCGTAGAAAGAGAGTGCGTACTGGCTGCCCAACATAGTGAAGAGTTGAAGAAGCAAACTGCTTGCAGAGAGATAAGAAGTGTGTGTTTTTGCTGTGAAGTCAGAAAAGTCTTTGACTGCATAGTTTTGGTTTCAGAATATATAGTCCGAACTGCGTCAATAACTACCTACTTGGTCATTAATTCGTAGACGTGCATAATTATCTTAAATACTATATACCTACGCGAGCAATATAGACTTGATTGTGTAATAAAATAAATCATCCAAATTACCGTCTTACGTCAGGAAACACTAATTGAGCTTTTAATATCACAGCTTTTAACGAAATGGATATAATGTAGCCTTGTATGCTTACCAAGGGTTGATATTGATGCAAAAATGGCTGAATGTTACCTGAATGCTTTTTCCAGAGAAAAGATTTGTACCAAGGACTGAGATTTCGCTCGTACATCCCATATCGACGGCCTCATATTAAAACCACGTATCTTCTGTACATTTCTTATGCCCAATACGTGGTTTTAAAATGAGACCGTCGATATTGTCATACATTTTTTTATAGGCTGCTCTTCGACCGTATTTGCAGGCGATGCCACGGTTTCGATAAAGTTTTACTATTGATTTAGGTTTCTGATATTCGAATTCATTTGTATTCACATGTTTTTGTAAAGGTGGGATGGCCTTATATATTACAATCGCTTTTTTATTTAATAGCTACGTATACTATTTGAGGTCAGCTCGTGTTCAAGGGTCACTTTGGAATGGCCTTTAGATATCAAAGTTTAAGACCATAATTTTGTCGTAGCTGAAATATTCGGACTATAAAGTTTGACTTGAGTCTACCTTTGAACTACTTATATTTAAGGCTTGATCAATTAGAATAAGACTAATTTTTCAGCTGTGGTGACACAGGGATCATTAAACAAAATCCATCCAAAAGCAAATATGCCACCCGCTAAGCGAACCTAAACGACCTTACCGCTTTGATCGCACCCCTTTCCGTTGAAGCCACCGAGCAAAAGGTTTAACATTTAGATGTTCATTTAGGATAAGGCATTTCAAACATTTGAAATGCTTCCCGTCATGTTTTTTTTTCTTTTTACTCGGATGAATCCAAAACTTATGAAACATCACAGTAAGGGATCCAATTTCTGGATTTCATGTTGATAACTCATTGATCATTCCTTACCGCCACACTTCAAAATCAAAGTTTTATAAGGTTTTCGGCAATAGACGGCTGTGCCGAGGCAGGGGTGGAAGGTGAACGGTCCGTGGGTATGCAGAAATAAAGTGCAGCATGTCCCTGATATAATTTGAGTTTGTATTTAATTTTCCCCAGCGAACCAACTGTGCCTAAATACGTTTTTAAAGTTTACTTCCCCATATTTTAAAGGTCTGCAAACAAACCCAACTTTCTAATTAAAATATTTATTAAAATCCATTTCGGTTTGTCCCATCGATGATACTTCAGTGGCCATAGTGAGTAAAAGATCCGCCCATGATTATCATACATGACGTTGAAAATCTTAATTGCAGAGTAGAATTCTTGAGTGCTTTTAAATATTTTACATGATAAAGCAGGAATCGTGCGCACGCCCAAATAATGTACGAAGTTCCACAAGCAATTTACGTGTAAGCACAGAAGAAATGACGTCGTATTCTTATAAGGAACACAAAACAACCAGAAGCAATGAATACTTTGAAAAAACTTCCCAAACACAATGGTTCTCAGCCCCAGCTTAAGCGTTATGAAAATCCAAACTCAACTGACTCAATTCCTCCGAATATCTCCGTATTATTGGGATGGCCGAGAGAAATGCTTCAAAATAACAAGAGATCGTTACAAACTCACTGAGTGGAAATTGGGTTCATATTTTTTGCTTATATTCTGCACCTTTGAAACCCTGCAGTCCAGTTTCTCCCTCATAATCGGAAAGGAATCCTGGTCGTATTTGATCGTCAACACATTTCCTGCCATGATGAGGTTCGTTGGAATAACAAAGATAGTGTTTCTTCACAAAAACCTGTTCGCGATTCCCCAGCTTTTCCGTTCGGAGAAAACATTAAAATATGTTTCAGTTGACTGTACCACTCGAGAAAACAAGTCAAGAAGTCGGCTGATAGTTAGCGTAGGCATACTAATCACCTCAATTCCAACAATACTCGTGTTGCCACTTCTTAGCTTTTTGTTTCCCTGTCAGCAATTTTTGCTACGATTAGTCAACAGTATTTTCCCTCGTTCATGTAAAAATCCAATCCTTCAAGGGATATCGTACTTCCTAGAAATATATCTTCTGGGAGGAACAGGTTTGCTCTATGGATTTGATGCTATATTTTTTTCCGAAGTGATCCACAAATTAAATGGAATTCTTTCAGCGATAATGTGAGTAATATTTAAATAATTTTCATACATATTTGTTTTATTTTTAATTCATTATTTAATTCTAGATCGGATAGTAAACACGTAGGGCATAAAGGGCCGGGTTACAAATGGAATTTGCTCGCGAAATATAGGGAATGTCAAGTATTTGCAATTTTTATTAACGAGTTTTGCCAGTCCAGCCTCTTGCCTAGTTTGCAAGTTGGAGCCACTGGAGTAATCATTGCGGGCATGTACATTGTTACAATTCAACAAGGACACATTGCACCACTGCTCTTCTTTGTTGCAATATTGATGACCACTTTTACGGTAGTATTCATGTGCATTTTGCTGGATGTGGCTGGCAACGGGATTCTGTTGTCAAAATCCTTTTTGAGGTCCATTAAAGCATGGAGTTTTGGAAGCGATAAGAAAGAAGTGGCTTTGCTCAAACGGTATATGAAGTCACTTTCACCGGTAAAAGTTCACATGGGCCCATTCCATGTTGTTGATAAAGGGAAAGCGCCAGCAATGCTGAAATTTTGTTTGCAACGCACAACCTTTCTTATTGTCAAATCAAGAGCGATATAGTTGAATGTGTAGTATGGTGCTTGGTGATAGCATAGCCAATCAAATCATGAAAAGTAAGAGTAGTAATATCACATTTTGTGTGTACAGAGGGTGGGGACACTTGAAAGGACCAAATTGGCACGCGTCGTACGGCTTTCAGAAATGTTTTTAAGTTTTGATTTTTTCTACACACTTTTAGCAAGCGATTATCTTGTGTTGTGCAAAATTTCAGGTAAAAAGGTGGGAAAATGGCGAAGTTATTAAGTAGAGACTACGAAGTAGTCATTCGGACCTTTTCCGAGCAGGGTAGGTCAGTAAGATCAATTGTAAAGTTAAGGAAATTAAGGGATTAATTAATTTCTAAGACATCAGTTATAGAGTAAGAAGTAGGGAAGATAATCGTACGGAAGCCAAGGTCGTTGGACTGCAATTTCCTAAAAAAAGTGACCTTATGTAAAAAGGTCTCTAGACGCCATTCGCAAGGTAATTTGTAAGACTGGGCAGAAAAATGCCCCCAGTCATTGACAAATAGCGAAACGGTAGGTAGTATCCGATAATACTGTCCGCCGAATTATTAGCGAAAATTTGGAGTAAAAATAACGAATCTAGTCAATGGTACACGTTTTGAAAGACAGTCATGTCGCAAACCGGAAGTCCAACGCTAGAAGCTGTGCGAAACCCATTTAGCCGCAGATAAGATCGAGTAAGTTGTCACATTGGAGAAAGCACTCTTCAGGGTCATTGATTGTGACGGGAAAAGAAAAATTTGTTCCCGAAAGATGGTTGTGTGTAACGAAGGAAAGTTTTGGTACCAGCTCATGGTCATCAGAGCAATGTTGGGGCGTGGGTTACTACCACCGATGACAGTTCCCCCAAATGCCAAAATAAATGATGAATGAACCGTGGAGAATGTTCTGGAACACCTGAATGTGAAGGAAATCTCAAAGTTGCATCCTGGAGGAGAATCAAACGTGTTCATTCACCAAGACGCAGCCTCATCTCACACCGCGAAGAAAACGGAGTAGTACTCTAAGGAGGTGGCACTTACAAATGGACCAAATATCATAAAAAACTCGGAAATACCCATTAAGTCTCCAGACATATGCCCAATGGACTTTTATGGGTTCAGCTTCTTAAAACAAGCAAATTAAAAGCGACGCGCATGGACTTTGGATGGAGTCTGGAAAGTTTTAAATGACTACTTCGTCGTCTCTACTTAATAACTTCGCCATTTTCCCACCTTTTTACCTGCAATTTTGCACAACACAAGATAATCGCTTGCTAAAAGTGTGCAGAAAAAATCAAAACTTAAAAACGTTCCTGAAAGCGGTACGACGCGCGCCAATTTGGTCCTTTCAAGTGTCCCCACCCTCTGTACTCCTCCAAATAAACTTCAGGTTAGGATAATCCAACGTAATAAAAATTGTTTCCCAACACATTCTTGTGTTAAATTTGGGGCTAGGAGAAAGCTTTGCAGCAGCGGTATTATTAGCATTTTTACATAAAACGTACACTTTTAATGTATCAGTGGACACTTATAGTTCACAAGGGGAGGTACCAAGTTGTCAACAACTGAATTAAGATAGACAAGGTAGTTAATATACTTCGTGGTTCAGTAAGGATGCGCAGCCGGGTTTGAGGGACGCAGTGATTTGTGAAACGTTCAAGGGTTTTCAACCTCTTACCTTCTTTGGTTAAAACAGCTGCAAGCTTGCTTGAACACCCTCCAGATTCTTATGTGTCGCGGAGAGGAGCAAAAACTTCATGATCCATTTCAGTGTGCGGAGAAAGTTGGGAGAGTTCATTTTAGCACGGGTTCTCTTCGATTAATGATTCTGGACGACTGACCACTCACGGTGAAAGCTGCGAAGGTAATATAAGATATACTATGTTTACCCTGTCTGCGATTTTTTAAATCCACGGCATTTAACGCAAATAGAATTAATGAAAACTTGTTTCATGTAAGGTACTTAAAAGCTACCCCACGAGAATTTAAGCTTACTTTCACATATTTTTTGATTTTTTTTTTCATAATCTTTTAACTTTTCCAAATGAAACTCTACGTTTTTTAGGTTTTACAACACAAGTAATTTATCTAGGTACCTTTTCCTAGTGCTGTAGCTAGATACACTAAACGTTAGTTAACCGCTACTCTTCTCCTTTGTTGCTACTTCTATGAAAATTGGATAACTTTTCGCTGTATCTGAAAATTTGTTTTTCATGTTAAATACTTAAAATATTTAGAGACATTTAGCGTCGGTTGATTTTTCTTTTTACGTAGATATTTGTATGGAGCATAAATCAAATTCCTTTACTTTGCTACCTCTAATTCTTATATTTTTAGGTCTAATCTTAAATAATGGGCAATAGACAGTGAGCAGGTACTTTTGCTTATGATCACATACATTTTTCTGGCATACATATAAAACTTATGTACCGTCAATAATAATCGGTATGCATACCTTGTTCCATCGACTCCATTAAAATTTAACTCCGTCTGAACATTTAATGTTATGTTACGTTCATATTTGTAGAAAGGTATACATTTCAGTTTTTACGGTAATTTAAATTCTGCTTTCCAACAACATTTTATCCTTATGTATTATCCTATTAGCAAACATTTCAGGTGAAAAGGCAGCATTCCCAGACATACGTTTTGGGTGTAAATTTGATAACTTTGGATGTTTTTGGTATGCAAAATTGCACTTCCATTACTTTTTGCACTTACATTACCAAAATTTCATTTTTACTTTTAACGTTTAAGTGCTGAGTGACCTCAGCGGTGTAATATTATAATATTTTAAGTGCCTAAAATTACAAATATCAACATGAATTTATGTGAAAGTGGCTTCTAGCCTAATGTATGTCTATGAGCTTATTCAAAGCTCACAAGAAGATTCACCAAGTTATCAACAACAGAGTTGAGATAGAGGAGATAGTTCTCATATGTCAAGGTATAATAAGGGTAAGCCAGCTGGGGATTGAGTGGTCGAGCCGCTTTGAGAAACTTTCTCAACCTTTTCAATCGCCTACCTTCTTTCTTCGACAGATTTTCAAGTCCTTTCAAATACGCACCAGATTCCTGCATCACGCCCTCAATAAACTTTACCTCTGTTCCTTCCGCAAAACAGCAAAAGAAAGGTCCAATAGGTGCCATGAGGAATCCCGGCTCATACATGAATTCCCAGTGTCGAATGACAATGTACAATCCAAACGTGCTAATATAGAGAAATGCAGAATGATGACCAGTTACCAACTGAGTTGCGAAGAATCCGTTGAACTCTTCGAGTAGAAATTGCTGTTCTTTGTACACCATAATTGCCTCTTTTTCTGTTAGAGTGCAGCCAATATGACAGGTGAATTTTGGAGCTCCGTTTTCCATTCGCATTGATTCCGGCTTGAGGAGTTTCAGCCAAGTTGTGTAGTACTGCAAGTACACCATTCCTCCAAGATCCAGCAAGAACAGTACATCACAGCTTTGTAGAACTATGTAATCCACGTAGAGAGCAATGGGTACGAATTTCCAGTCGACGGTGATTTTTACGTCAAAGTAACGGAGGAGAATTTGGTGTTCAGGACAAAAGTCGTAGAAGATCACGTTGCCGAATATGAAGGGGATTATGACCGTCCCTATTGCAATCAGTAGGAGCAAAGCGTCGCTTATATTTTGGATGCGTTTGATGTTGGGATTTGAGTCAATGTGCTTTTTGTACCTTTCTAATAAAAACAAAAAATTTAGCATATTTTCTTAACAGTTAAAAAATGTAAAATTTTTTAAAAATTACCTTGGTAGCGCATGTCGTGTTGAATTGTCATGTTTACAAGTCGCACAAACTTTTCCCGCTTTGTCGTTAGCAGCAATTCTAAACCACCCATGAGTCCAATGCAAGCAAAAGCGTACATTAAATGTGCCAACCCACATAGTACAGAGAAAGCTTCGTCCCTCGGTTTGAAGTCAACGTCGAATATTTCGTCAAGACCGTTTTCCTCATCAGAAATGTAGCCATGTGCGTGATAGAAGGCGATACACCCAACAACGTATAGATACGTTATAAGCTGACTGGTGGAAATCAATCCGTAGGCATTTTGTTTGAGAACAAATTCCAGCTTTTTGTTATCCCATGTAATGTAGGAGAGGAAGGAAAACTTCATGATAGACATTCGCCATTTCACTATGCGGAGAAAGTTGGGAGAGATCATTTTAGCAAGGTTTTCTCTTGGTCGAATGATTCTTGACGACTGGCAGTTCACGGAGAAAGCAGTAAAGGTAATATAAGATATACTGTTTTTGCCATGTCTAGGATTTTTTTTTAAATCAACTGCCTTTAATGCAAAAAAATTATGGAAACTTGTTCCACAAATGAAATAAGGTACTTAAAAAGCTACCACATGAGAATTTGAGCTTAGTTTCACATTTTTTAATTTTTTTACATAATCACTTAACTTTGCCAAATGAAACCCCGCCTTTTTCAGGTATTATATGAGACACAATACATTTAGGTACTTTTTCCTTGTGCTGTGAAGCGAGATACAGTATACACTAAGTAAGCGGTTCTTCTTAGTTGGTACTTCAATGAAAATTTGTTAACATTGTGCTGTATCCAAAAATTTATGTTTTCCATGATGGTATTTAAAATATTTAGAGACATTTGGCGTTGGTTGATTTGTCTTTGTACTTAGATCTTTGTAAGGTGTATAAACAAGCTCCTTTACTTTTCTCAGCTACCTCAAATCTTATATTTTTTAGATCTAATCTTAAATAATAGGCAATAGATAGTGAGCAGGTACTTTTGCTTTTGATCACGTAATATATTTTTCTAATAATCCTAAAACTTATGTACCATCAATAATAATCTGTACACGTGCCTTGTTTCATCGATTTCATTAAAAAATTTACTCGTTCTCAACATTTAACGTTATGTTACGTTAATATTCGTATATAGCTAGACATTTCAGTTTTTAAGGTAATTGAAAATTATGCCTTCCAACAACATTTTTATCCTTATCGTCGATAATTTTTTTTGTTAGGGTATCTGCAAACTTGGTATATTTTCGACTGAGCTGTATGAAAAGTTGGCTTATTTTTGACTGATGCAAATGACTTTTTGAACCAGAAACCTGAAAGTTTGCAGATACCCTAATAAAAACATTCAACGACGCTACGTTTGCAGATAGTTTTGATGAAAACGATGACGTTATGGGTGCAAATTTAAATATTTGGATGTTTTTAATCAAAAATGTTTTTGGTGTTGAAAATTGCACTCTCATTTCTTAATTAAAATTGAAAATTTCCTTTTCCGATTTTTGGAGTTAGTTAATGGCGAATTAAATTGGAAAAGTTAGAAAAACTTTTGTATTTGGTATATATGATTGCAAATATGCAAAGTGCTTTACTACCCACTCCTCATTAGTAAACCAAATAGGAATACATGTTTTATATCCAAATGAACATTGTACCAAGGATTCAACGTTGTTTCAATGCAACCGTTGCACTGTAGAATCAATGTCAATTTCTGTCCGTCTAGATCGGGTTGATTCAACGTGTTGATTTTGCGTTGAAATAACGCATAGTATTGCGTTGGAAGAGTATATTGCGTGGAATAGCGTGGAATGAAAATAGAATTTATCCGTTTCTGAATTACGTTATACTGAAAAACGTACAGAACTGCTTAAAACATTCAACAATCAAAATTACTTTAATTTGTATTCTCATTCAATGGTATACAACATGTTTCCAAAGAATCATACATAGGAATCATAACACATTTGGTTGCTGTTCTCTCACTTTCCATGATTTCTTTGCTGCATCTTCAACTACCTTTAACTCTTTTAACCTCAGACCTTTAACTAATTGCAACCTCTTTGCATCAGAAACGAAATTTGGAGGGAAGTAGCATTTGGTGGAAGGACTAGAGCAATTGACACCGCTTCTTCGTTGGTAAACTCAACTACTGCCAAGGGTTTCTTTTGTACCATTTTCACTAGCCACTAAACACGTTCGGTTTCTTATTTAAAACAATAATGCCACAAGTATTTGTAACAAACCGTTGATATGAGTGTGCCTTGGTCAAAACAAATTTTGCAATTATGTCAGAACAGAACAGAAACGTATTGCAAGAACAAACTAAAACTTCGAAGTAAATACACTGGCTAATCCAACTGAGAAGGAAATGGTGTGAGTTTGTTGTGTTCTTGTCCTGTTCACATTGGTGTTGTGGAATATGCATTTGTTTATGCATATTTACCTTTGCTAAAATCCCGCAATTTTTTCACAAGAGCTTCCGTATACCGTAATCATTTCTATGCAGAATCTACGATTTATCAATACAATAACAACGTAACGTATTTCAATCAATCAACAGGAATTCCACATGTAGAATCCTCGTGGATTCTTTGCATAACAACCGTTTTTTCAACATGTTGAATTCGAGTCGTGAGGTTACTGTTACTTTAACGCTTTTTCTACACAATAATTCAACTATTTTTCAATGCAACACTTTTTCTACGTTCATAACGTAGAAATTCTGCAGAATCTATAGTGTAATGTTCATTGGGATGTTTATGTTTTAACGACAGTGACAGAAATAATATATGTTCATTTATATACAACATCAAAGGGCTATGTGACCGCAGCGGTGTAATATATTGTAATATTTTACGTGCCAAAAAATACAAATACATACCAACTTGAATTTATGTGAAAGTTGCTTCTAGCCTAAGGTATTCCTATGTGCTTATTTAAAACTCACAAGAAGATTTATTAAGTTATCAACAACAGAATTGAGATAAAGTAGATAGTTCTCATACTTCATCGTGTAATAAGGATAAGCCAACTGGGGATTGAGTGGTCGAGCCGCTTTGAGAAACTTTCTCAACCTTTTCAACCTTCTGACTTCTTTCTCCGAAAGATTTCCAATGGCTTGCAAATACGCTCCTGATTCTTGCATCACGTCCTCAACGAACTGAGTTTCAATACCTTTCGCTAAACAGCAAAAGAAAGCTGCAAGGGGTGCCATCTGAAATCCCGGCTCAGTCATGAACTCCCAGTGTCTGATGCACATGAACAAGCCAAACGTGCTAATATAGAGAAACGCGGAATGATGGCCAGTTATCCAATGATTTGCGAAAAATCCATTAAACTCAGCTTGAATGAGTTGCTGTTGCTTGTACACCGTTATTACCTCTTGTTCCGTGAGGGTAGAGCCAATATGAGCGGTAAATTTCGGAGCCTTTATTATTTTATTGATTATTGAAGTTTTTTATATTCGGGTGGCTGTTAAGTTGTTGCTTGTACATTTCTAAGAAAAAAAATATGAATTTTCCTTTTAAAAATTTGAAAAGATAAAATTGTGAAAGTTACCTTGATATCGAAGGTCTCCCTTGATCATCCTGTTGACAAATGCCACAAACTTGTGCCGGTGGCTCATAAGCAGAACTTCGAAAGCACCGAAGAGTCCAGCTGAAGCCAGCGAATACATTAGGTGGACAAGTCCGCATAGTACCGAAAATGCTTCATTCCTCGGCTTAATCTCGACGTCAAAGATTTCATCATGCCCGTTTTCCGGCTCGGCGGAAAGGTAGCCTAAAGTGTGGTAGAAGGTGAGACCGCCACCAACACCGTATAAATACGAAATAAACCCGCAACTCAGAAATAGGCCGTAAGCTTCCTTTTTGACAACAAGTTCCATCTTTTTGTCATCCCATGAAATGTAAGTGAATAGGGAAGATTTCATGAGAGACATTCGCCATCTCACAATTCGGAGAAAGGTGGGAGAAATCATTTTAGCTGTGTTTGAGGGCTGAAAGATTCTAAAGGAATGCAGTTTTGGCGACAAGGTGTACAGGTTTTAAGGCCAGTTACTGTCTGGGATTTGGGTTATTTTTATGTCCATGTGCCATTTTTGGACGCAAACACATACAATTTTTTTTAATAAAAATAAATTTAAATTGTAAGGTACGTCAAATATTTGTGATTTTTACATTTTCGTCGGAATTTGACAGGAAAACTCCGCTTTTTTCAAGTTTTTTTATGAGAATAATAATTTCCAGGTACATTTACCTAGGTTTTTGAAGCGAAACACATCATACCTTTTAAATTAGATGCAGCCGTTTCCTTTTAGTTGCATGAGTCCATGTGCTGTATCTAAAACCTAAATTTTTCCACTTCACTTTAAATATTTAGGATGAGAAGCGCGTGGCGCAACGTGCAAGGTTCAGCCCTGCGTTGCGGTGTGTCCGAATGGGAGCAGGTTCAATCTTCGCTCGGGGCGGGTTTGTTCTCCAGCTTTTCATTGCGTTATTAATATCATGTTGCATTTCGGTTGGAGTTTTTTCCCTGTCCCACACATCCTCCTGCGAGCATTGCACCTAATGGCTCATAGTTAGTAAAAAGGATTGTTAAAGTTTGATATTGTCTGACAATAAAGATGAGATGGCTGCGGCCGCTACTCGTCCACTAAACTTTTAACTTTTACTTTAAATATTTAGAGAAATTTGACCTCGGTTGGTTTTTCCTTGTTGATACAGGGTGGCCACAGTTTATTTAAACATCTTTCACAAGCAAATTACGAGCATAATGTTTGGAGCATGTATAAGTTTAGTTGACTCAGCGTCTTCCCAATCGAATTTAGATATAGTGTGTTCACGGGGTTTAAAAAAATCCATAAGTTTAAAGAAGTTTCAGGGGTGGGTCTGCTCTACTCACCCTGAGGAGTTTTCCAGAGCTCATCCAGCGTAGGCCCTCCTTGTTAGAAAAGCCGCTGGGGTAGCTTACTAAATTCTACAAAATTCATGAAACTTGTGCCAAGGGACTTCACAGGTGTGGTCTTTATCATGCCACTCGAAATTTCTTTCTATCTTTTCAAATTGTCTGTAAGTGAGGTGGGATACGGGGTGGTACATCAGCTTCCACCGT
>JAQGAP010001142.1:0-22524 GCA_034697805.1 Orchesella bifasciata | reverse complement strand
TTGGGAAGAAAAAATGTCAAGTGGTGGTAGGTAGTCGGTGGTTGGTAGTTTTAAAAACCTTGGTGGTTGTCGGTGGTCGGTGGTAATTCGCTGGTGGTGTAGTCGGTGGTACGAATTTGTCTGTGGTGGTCGGTGGTCGGTAGTCGGTGGGCAAAGAAGTCTAGCAGTGGTCGGTAGCCGGTGGTCGGTGGTACACATGAATGCACATCTCTGGATAGGAGTACAATTCGCAAATTTTGTTGGGTTGTGGGTTCGTGGATGGAGCCGCACTGGAATAAAATTTCCTTGGAACTGAACTTGATTCATTAGTCGCCTATTTATAGAATCTAAGGCGTATGAGGATGATGAGGTCTTATAACGCTGCATTATATTTTTGTGAGTTGGCGAGTTGCTAAAATAGAATTCAACATTGTCATTTTATATTTCCTATAATTGGAATAGAAGAGGATTCATGCGCCACGGAACTCTGAGGCCCAGGAATAATGATTATTTTATCGATAAATTTAAAGGTTAAAAAATGGAATGTAATATGCGCAGCAGATGCAATTTGATTGGGACACCAAGAGTCTGAGATAACAAGTTAGCCTTGCAAGTTTTTGCTTAATTCATGGTTTATTTGCGGCACGTGGTGCGCTATCCCTCAATAAATCACCAAAAGAGATTTCGGTGGGCTTGAGGGATGCATGCATATCTTGAGCATATCAGTAAAGGGAACGATGCAGTAAATGAGCATTTTGTACTCCATTGTTGTGTGTACAAGTGAGAAAATGCAGGCAACGTTCAACTCTGCTGCTCTTGGTTTGAGAAACTGATGATGCATCATGCCTTGTTATTGCCAATGCAATGCAATTTGGCAGTTCGTTCAATGTAAAGGAATTCCTCTTGACTTCAACATTTATTGTAGTTGAAGCGCATGTAACAATCCATTCTTTATTACCAAAAGTAAAAGGAATGTAACGGTTGTTTAGTTGAAAATAAATTTGAACCTGCGTCATTTCCTTTCTCATTAACGAAGGTTCTCGTAGTCACTCGTTTTATCGTAGTGTTCAGCCTACATAAGTATAAATCTAGTTCGTAGCCCGACTCATATTATCTCAGGATGTGTCTTGGTTCAACCATGCGTGAGAACTAACTGAACTGGTTTTTTACTTACACGTAGCAAAGCACCCAAGAAGTCGTCGTCACCTTTGAAGAGATGTATTATGCATTTTTCTGTCTGCACCTTCCTTTGGTTTGAATTGAAACATACTTCATTCTGCTTTTCATAATTAGCTTGCGTCAACATAGGTCTTTCCGAGGACATAGCACCCAATCAATGGTAAACATCAACAATGTAAAAGTACCTGAATTTTCCGTATTTTTACATATAAAACTCACCGGGTTGATTCACCGACAACCAGTCGTGCCAAAGACCTCGACAAACGACAACTGAAAAAGAGCTGTTTACAACTCCACAACTGATAACCTTTGTCTCAAGTTATCAAATTTGTTTATAACACAACTCCCACATTTTTACATTCATCATGAAGTCATCTTTAGTTTTGGTGGTGATAGCATGTGTTTTCGTATCAGTTTCAACATTTCCGGCGGCGTTTGAAGGTGAGTTTTAACTAGTTAATTTCAAAGAATTTTTGGTTGTATTCCATATTGTTTTGATTGAGTACTAATTCGTGAAATTTTGCATGAAATTTTTAGATGAAGAAAACTATTTGCGGCTTGCAAGAGAAATAATTAAAGGGCGCGTGGCCAGAACACCGCAACACGGGTTTTATAATTCTAATCCGGATTTTACCAGATTCCCTACTTATGGAAACTCTTATGGAAGCCCTCATGCCGGACGTCGGGTTGGCTATCAACATTTTAGCATGGCTGACAGCAACCGCTATCACCGGCAGGATCCCTACCACCAATCTGGCTAGAAACAAAAATTTTATATACGATGCTCAGTGATCTCAATCTTTAAACGTTATTAATATATTTTTAGTGAATATAAATGTTTTTATTCGGAATAAATGGATTGATTGTTAATATACATTCGTAAAGAATTCAAGAATCATTTTCATACATTTTCCAAATCAGATTTAGTTAAAAAAGGTATCAGAATTCAATCATCACCATCATCATCAGTTGGTATTTCGTGTCGTTTCTGAAGAAGCTTTTCAATGCAATAATAAGTTCTTATCGCTCAGCGCGTGTGCAAAGTCATCCACGATCCACGTCCTTGAATAACTCTTGTTTACTTTTCTCCAGACTCAATTGTATAAAGTTATTCTTAGCAATTTGGCAACAACATGTTATCGTTCCTCCAGACTGTTTTTACTCGATTTGACGCATCATCATAATAAAGCTTACCAGCGTAGCATACCGTTACCTATGACGCTTTACATTCTGTCCGTCTAAATTTAAATTCCATTTCACCACACCAAACCGTCTAGCTGATGAATGATAACCAACAACAATTTTATACCCAACGTCATCATGTACGTCATACTCATTTATTTCCTTTCATAAAAATTTATGATGAGCAAATTTAGCTTGAAGTTCATTTCCACCCCGTGAACAATATAGCAACAAGTGTGAATACCTAAGTAATTTCTCGTCGCACTCAGCCAACCGTGGGAACTTAACTGGTTTCGTCTGCTGCTTACGTAGCTTCTTCTCTAACGAAGCGTCAGATAAGCTCTGCGGAATATAAAACTACCTGTCGTGGGGGTGAGTCTACAGGAAATACTTCTTACGTAAAGGATCAAAATCAGCTTTATAATAAAATCCACCTCTTTCATTTCTTCTATATATAACTTCTCTTCACTCATTATGAAGACGACGATTGACGTCATCCGAGTTTAGCTTTGATTCTGTTTCTGTTCTGGGACCGTAAACCTGGTCAGACGTAAACATCAACCCCACGTCATTCTCATTTCAGTTTTTAGTATATAAACGCTGTTGATTCTGGATTCAGCATCATTCAAACTCAAGAACTCAACTAAAACACAGTGTTTTATACTCTAAACATCTCAACTATTTTGTTTATTAAAACAATCTTACAAAACCCCAATATTTTTGTGAAAGAAATCATCGCAATCAACATGAAGCAAGTTTGTGCAATTTTATTCTTCGCAGCATGCGTTGTCGCAACTGTTTCTGCATTTCCAGCTGCATTTGAAGGTATGTTAAAGTTGCTAACTTGTAAATTATACAAAACCATTCGGCGAAGCAATCATTATGAATTTGATCTAATAACTTATATTTACTTTCTAATTTTAGATGAATCCGAATATTTGCGCACTGCCCGACAAATAATCCAAGGACGGGTTAGCAGATCACCTCAAATGGGATATTATGGTTCCTATCCCGGCTATAATAGCTATACTACCTATAATACCGGCTATGGCTACCCAAGCCACGCAGGGAGACGCATGGGCTATGGCTATGGGAACTACAATATGGTTGGCAATAATGGATATTATCAGCAACTATATCAACCTTATCCTCAAATGCAAATGGGACACTACCACGGCTAAAGGATTCCCAGAGAATCAAAAATTCATAGTGAAAAAGTGATCTCAAATGTTAAGAATGTACATCAAAATGTAAATAGTTTTCGAAGAGGATTTTGTATTTATGTATGAAATTTTTAAATAAATTCGTTCATTAACTGTTTATTTATCGACTAAAAAAGTAGCAGACACATTTTAATTATTATGCATTTTACAAACTCTTTTCTGTTCGTTACTAATCCTCACATTTTCACTTGAAAAATCTTGCATAAACCTTGGAAAATCTCAAGTTGGAAAACAGGTTTTTTGTGTTTATCAGCGTTGCATCCGGAGTGTTTTGTGAGTTTGTGAGGCTATCATCTCATCCCGTTCATCAGTCCAGCGTCAGGGCAGGGAGGAGAACGCATACAGAAATGTTGGAATTGTACCATTTCTCGTTTTCCTTTGCTGTTTTAATGATATCAATCACTCATGATGATGGTGAATGCCTCGTCAGAAACAAAATCTTCTTTTTAGCCTGAACCAAAAAATATGCAAAGATGAAAGAGTTCTTCGGCGTGTTGGCTGAAGTGATGAGAAACCTTCAAAAAAATTATAGAAAAACGACTAGTAAAATATCTTTAGAATTTTTCTTGCCTCAAAACGACCCATTGATCCCCAAAATCCTGAGTTTTTCAACTTTATTGGGAAACCTGCGAAACCGGAAATGATGAGTGTGTGGCGAAAGATTGTTGCATTAAAAAAAATCATATTACTACTTTGATTATAAGCTAGTATCTTATATGATTTATTCGAATTTGTAGTAAGTTATAGTAAACGATGAAAGGAACTGGAGATACAATTTTATTTTAGATTTTTTTTCTATTGAATATAAACGTTGCTCGTTTCTACACATAATCAAATCTGAATTCCAAATAGATACTCTATCATACTCGACATTTTCTTATAGATTTTGGTCTTCAAGTTGACGACGTGGCTGAAAACGAATCAAATCATTTTGTAAATTTATCCTTTAAATTTTACGTATGACTAATTTAGACGTAAACGCACCTATAAATTATAGCCCCCACATCTGCATGATAATGAAAAAGCAGCCAAATTCCCATCGGAATATCCAGCAAGAACCGAAACACAACATTTTGTCTTGCAAGCCACATCCAACCAACTAGAAGGTAAAAGGAAACCTTGTCCCAAATGCTCATGATTTTCCATAGATTTTCTCCTTCACCTCCCTGCAGTTCCCGAAGCCCAACGTACAACATCGCTTTATACGTCATGAAAGGAACTCGTTTCCGCATATCCTCCATAAGCGCATGATGCACAGTTACAACTGTTTCATCCATCGTTTTCAAGCTTTCAATTAAAAAATGTCGAGTTAACAAATCATACAGCTCGTAATCCGGCTTGAGGCAGATGTTGAACTCATCCGTTATTCCAATCATTCTTCCATAAATAGCCCAGAGATGTACAACGCCTTTGAGTTCTTCTTTCCTGTTTTTAATCCCAAATAGTTTCGGAAACCCCCAAAACATCCAAATGGAAATAAATTGAATGAGAACCATATCCAGTTGACTAATAGCAAGTGGGGGCTTCCAGGAGAGTAAATCTTTTGGTGCAAGAGCTGTTTCAATTTGTTTCAAATCATCTCGAACGGCTTCCGCAAGTTTTTTCTTCCATGCCTCAGAAAAACAATTGTTTTCTACCAACCGAATTTCATTGCTTGTTTGTTTATCGTATCGTTTTCGTGCAAGATTATGCATTTTTCTGACATACGCATATTTGTTGTATATCTCGTCTTTCTTAGGATCTAAATACATTTGAAAAAACTCTGCGGCGATTTTCAAACCGGAAATAAATCGCGAGAAGTATTTATCAGGTTGCCCCAATTGGCCTTTTAGCAAAACGGCAGTTATAGGTTTAACCGTAAGACCAAATAAAAACGTGAGCACTGAAGCGAAGACAGTTTGAGTTAAATGGGTGCGGTAGAAAGCCACTCCGTGTTTAACCAACGACTCCTCAACCCATGGAATATCCTGAATGGGACCTGGGGGGCTGAAGTCACCAGCGACATAGGGAGCAACGGTGACAAGCTTTCTATACATTTCTTTCCCAAGTTTTCTCTTTGAAGCTTCCGCCTTAGTTCCAAGTTGGGTTTGAGTGTTTTTAGCTTCACAAACCATGTTTTGATCTGTGCTAAACCCAATTAGAAAGTTTTGGCTATTTTTTAATGAAACTGTCGTGTTAAGACGCGTTTTTATGTACGTTGTTAACAACTCTACTTTCGAAAACGAACTGTTCCTTTTTTCTACTTGATATTTGTTTATATTTATTATCGCAAATGCTGCCTAATTTAATTCTGGTTTTACCTCCATGACTTTACACGTTAGCTCTGTGGCATTGAAAAATAGGAAAACTAGAGTAGAAAAACGTGGAGAGGAAAATCCCATTGATTGCAATTGATATCAATAACACAAGAATTATTAATAAATTGGAGACTTATCCTCAACACTAATTACAGTGCTTGCTATGCTTGTCAGCGTTGTAATTAATATCTAGGAAGACTCCTGAGAAAATATTAAACAACCAGTTACCGGATTTCTTATGAAATTAAGCGCAGACTCAAGCCACACTCTGCAGGAAAATTCACACACTCTCCACCCATAACCTCAATCTTCTCTGTTCATATACACCTTCATAATTAACGAGGAACTACAAATTGAGGAAAAAGTAAAAAAAAACAGGTATCATGAGAGCTTGGGGGAGTGTGAGTAGCATCCAGATTATGAAATTTTCATATTCGCATTACAACCAAATTGGCATTTGATTCCATTATTGCATCCATATTTGCCAGGGCTCAACCGTTTGATTTAATAAAAAATAAATGGGATTATATAGTTCTGTAGCTTCCAAGAAGGTTTTTACCTTCTCTGCTGACTTTTAGAGGATATAGTTTCGTAACAAAGCAGCTACTGAAATAATCCACTTGATTTTCCTTCTTCAAATTAATAACTGACTTGTTTACTCTCCTTGAATGACACGTGTGCTAAACTACCATATGAAGTAAGTCATATCACGCTGTTAAGTAATGCAACTAAAACGAGTATGAAGTGAAGCGTGTTTTGATGTTGTGTGTGAATTGCCAATAGAAATAAGTTCATTCCAAGTAATTTCAGCTCAGTTCAGAAACGTCTCTTTACGACACTTGCGTTAGTTTTGTTTTCGCAACAAATAGCACAATGGTGGTTGAAACATCTTTACAAAAACTATTTGGAAACATTCTTCAGCAAGGCCGTATTCCAAACCACATTGGGATAATTTTGGATGGGTAAGTTTTATTACCGAATTTACAAAAACAAAAACTTCATCAACTTTCTTAGCAATTTTTGTAACTCGGTAGCAATCGAAGATACGCAAAACAGCAAAATCTAGAAACCGTGGAAGGTCACAAGAAAGGGTAAGTTTTGGAGCAAAAATTTATTTTATTTCTGCAAAATTGAGTGTTCTAAATTCTGTTTCAGCAGCTCGGTCATAAAATTTATGTCATAATCCTTTTACCTTAAATTAGGCGCAGCATCCATGATCCTTTCATTGACTGGTCCATTTTTTGTGGCGTGAAGGAAATAACCATGTACATTTTCAGCATCAAAAACTTCGAACGTAGTCCAGACCAAGTTGATGGGATTTTGGGGGTAATTAAGGACGGCGTCAAAGGAATACTCAAGAATCCAAAGGATATGATACATGGGAGAGCTCGCTATCAGTTTATTGAGAGACTGGTCACTTTTTCCGGATGACACGAAGCATTTAATGCAAATGCTGATGGAGAAGACAAGAAACAACACAAAAATCTCCGTCAACATGGCCTTTGCTTATGCAGGTAATAATAACATATTTTTTACTTTTAAAAACGTTTTAATTATAAACAAAATAATTATTATTAGGACGAAATGAAATAACATCTGGAGTAAATATTTTGCTAAATGGATTGAAGAAAAAGAAAATTGCGCTGCACAACGTCGACCAAGCCTTGGTTGACCAGTCTCTCCAATTGTATCCTTTGTCTCATGTCGACCTGATGATCAGAACGGGTGAGAGCAGATTATCCGAGTTTCTTTCCTGGGGCATTGATGAAAACTCTGTTCTTTGTTTCCGTGACCAATATTGGCCGACATTTTCATATTGGAATTTTTTGGTGAGCATGTTTCAATACCAAGCTGGCACTTTCAATGTGGAAAGTAAGCTTGAGAAATATATCTAAAGGGTTGAAGACACACATCATCATCGAACTTATTAATTTTCAACCATCATGAACCTTTTAGAGAAATATCAATTACTTCCGGTTCATTTTTTTGTACTGAGACATTGAAAATAAAGAAGGGCATTTGTAAAAATCATATTCTCTTTTATAGTTGACAATCATTAAATAATACTATTATATAAAAAAATTTAAATAAAAATTACAAGGAATTTAAGGCCGTTATTTTTAGTCTGATATTAAAAAATTTTAAGCTTTGTGGCGCGTCATTTTGCCCTTGTAAGTGTATCCAGAAATTCGTTCATCCTGTCAATTAACGGTTTATATACCAAGACATTAGCATCCCGTGCAATGATAAAATCCACATGTTCGAAATCATCAGCATTTACACGTATAACTTCACGAAGAGCTGTAGATGGAAGGTCGTTTGAGAGTCTTTGTATATCCTGAAAATACAAAGGTCATAGTATTAAAATATAATATTCACGGGAAGAAATGTCTCATCCTCTCATCGAAAAAACGGAATAAAAATATTATGTATCAATAAAAAATTCATACCGAAGGTGTGACAGTATCAACAGTAGGAACGTCGAGGTGCCGCAGAAACAAGTGGTCCATATTTCCCACACTGCACTGAACTATATTCATGTTAAAAACCTTAATCTTGCATAATGGCTGAGTGTGAAACGCTGAACAAGAATGATAATGTGACCTCAACCCTGTATTGCGAAAGAAGCAAAGCGTAGTCATTTCCTTCAACCTTTTTCTTAGAATCTAAAGTTTTCAATAGGAACGAAAAACCTCAACTGTCAGCGGACATAATAATTAAGGAGGTGATGAGCGAAAGGTTGAACTAAACATTAACGCATAGCTCATTGGTATTTAGGTAAGGATAAATGATTTTCATTTCAAAGCTGAAGGTTTATCAATACTAATTGGATGGGATAAAATTGCAAAATGCACATAATTTTTTTTTGCTTCACAAAGTACAATCTGAATCCAATTACGAATAATTGCATGTGAAAACGGAAACGAGCAAAGGATGGTGTTAAACGTACCAATTACTTTTGTATTTATAACCTTCCACTTTTATTATCAACACGTGTTTTGTTTTAAGCAATAAATAGCTCATTGATGCTTTTCGCTTTGATACCTATTACTAGTAATTGGATAAGGAAAAAACCCTATTCCATCACCAGTAAATTAATTGCGTCTACAGTTAATTTGGTATTTTCTTGTTTAAACATTTATGGCTTCAAGTTTGAGATGTTCTTTATTAGATTACTCATGTAATATGAGCCATGAATCATGAGTTTAAATCATTGATGCAAGACTCTACGCTACGATGCACACTAGCTGCCTGAACTATCCACTATTGTAGTGGATTCCAATAGCCAGTCAGCCACCATTCTCATAATGTAAGGACTATGAAATGACTATGGAGTGAGAACGCTGAGCATAGGAATCGCGATTGCGGCAGTATTTTTTCTTGAACTTTTTATGTTATATCTTGAAAGGCCTCATAATTCTATGACGGACATATTTTTTATTTAGTCGAAAAAATTTGAAACACCGGAGCTAGCGCCCTCTGAAGTTTGAACCATAAAATGCGATTTTAGCCTTTATTTATCAACCGATTGACCTGAAATTTTGCATGAGGTCACTTCGCTGAAAATAAAAAACGGTATTTTTCTTAGTTTTTCAAAATTCGAAATTTTGGCGGGTAAAAAAACTAATTCAAAAATCAAAATTTTTTCCCGCATAAAACCAGACTTGGAACACATTACACATTGCCTAGGCATACGCAATCTGTATTTAAAATTTTAAAATTTGACCGTTAAAAAAAATCATAGATGGCGCCAAAAGCAATTTTTACTAAAATTACTTTTTTAACCCAAAAACTGTTAGCCAGCTACAAACGAAGCATAATGGTGAAAGAATTATTCAAATCGGACCTTTCGTTTGGGCGCTATTTACATTTGAAGATTTCGACCTAAAGGTCCCACTGGGAGTCTGAAGCCAAATCAGGAAAATCGAAGATCCAACAAACATACCGTGTCACAAATGACTCAAGGAACTCAAATCTGTGATCAGATCTCCGGTGCGGTGCTTACCTTTGGAGTAAAATCAGTTTGAAGATTCTGACCTCCAGGTCCCACTGGAAGTCTGAAGCTAAATCACGTAAATTGAAGATCTAACAAACATACCGTGTTACAAATGACTCAAGGAACTCAAATATGCGATCAGATCCCAGGTGCGGTGCTTAGTTTTGGAGAAAATCCGGATTTGAGATTCTGACCTCCAGGTCCCACTGGGAGTCCGAAGCCAAATCACGAAAATTGAAGATCAAACAAACATACCGTGTCACAAATGACTCAAGGAACTCAAATCTGTGATCAAATCTCCGGTGCTGTGCTTAGTTTTGGAGAAAATCCGGATTTGAGATTCTGACCTCCAGGTCCCACTGGGAGGGAGGGAGGGCGCTAGCTCCGGTGTTTCAAATTTTTTCGACTAAATAAAAAATATGTCCGTCATAGAATTATGAGGCCTTTCAAGATATAACATAAAAAGTTCAAGAAAAAATACTGCCGCAATCGCGATTCCTATGCTCAGCGTTCTCACTCTATGACAGTAATCATGAAAATGGTTTAACTTCGTTATAAAATGTTATTTTCTTCCTCGAGAGGATTTTTTAAAACGGTTCAATGATCAAATTTGCGTAATTTAAAATCCGGTTTAGTTTAATACACAAAAATTAAAATAATAACAAAGCATATTTCTAAATAAGGTATTTATACACATATAATTTTTGCTTTGCTTCAGTATTTTAGTTGTTGGTTTATGTATCCGTATTAAAAAATGCACTTATCATATCAAGCAACACCAAAATCGTTGGAAATATGAACGAGCTCTGCAAGTAATTTAGAGATGCAGTGTGCAGATTACAGTAAGGTGATAAAGTTTTCACATTGAATCTCTTCAAAACCGATTAGCTCAAGTGACTTAGAACGCTTAATGGCTTTTATCGGGTAAACCTCATGCATGCTTCTGATGAGATTCTCAATAGCTAATAAAACTTTCTCATCAATCATTACCTCATTATTATAGGGATTTAAAAGTAGATAATTCATTTAGATGTATTTATTACAATCAAATTAAGGGAGTGGACTCTAATGAAAGTCGAACATGAAATGAATTTTGAAAGTTGAAGCCTGGAGCACAATATTTTTTTTAAATGTATAATATCCAGTGACATAAAACTTAGAATTTAGGTAAAGTATAGATCATTCTTAATTTAATTTCGCTGATTTTTCTAAGTAACGGATTTCATTCTCAAACATCAAAATCCATGCATCCATATCTTCTCATGCTATAGACTTACAATCTTCAAACCCACAGTACAGGTCAAAGTATTCAACCAGAACCAGTGTGCAAATGTGGATTTTCTATTCAATGGTGATGGATTAGGGCTTTTCAACGGGCAAAAATAACAAGGCCTGCTGTGCATAATTATTAGTTTGCTGTAGATACGCCTGCTAACACGTTGACATGTAGCAATATGCTAGCATAATAATGAGGTTCTAGTTTTCCGTGTGACTTCTTTCAACACGTGTAATGTGTGAAAAATAGCGGCCTTGGGGCAATACGTGTTCGATATAATCTAGAACTTAGAAGTGAACTGGTTTTTGGTAAGGATATTTACTGTCTTTATAATCCAAACTGAGACCTCGCTCCATTGAGTATGACCTGCTTAACTATATAAAATCTGGGACAGTCTCAGAACCAGCTCTCACTTTGCTTTGTCCAGGCAGTATGTGTGTCACGTCATGCCAATCTAAGTAGTTCGTAATGGGCTCCAGGAGCTATACAAAAGTCAATTGTCATGCAAATTTTACTAAATTCGAAACCTGCAAAGTTTTTATTTAAAAATTGGAATTTTTATAGTACATTACTATTATATTATATTTCAAAGCTACTAACAAATCATAAAAAACTGTCAACCTGACAGTGTCATGTATTAAATATCGTACCCATTATCCGCATGCATATAGGCGTTTTTGAAACAATAATATGGATGTTTATATACCAAGACTTTTCCCACACATGTAATACCAAAACGGCTGGTTTTCGTTCTCTTGCTGAAAATTTTCATCCAATGAGGTAGGAAAAATGGTCAAGATGTGGTATGAATGTGCAATGTTATGGGGGAGAATTGAATACCTATTTGCTACTGATATTTAAAATTCGTCAATATGTGGCTTATTATATTTGATTATGATCGTGCTCATTATACGCTCATGCTTCTTTTTATTTAGAACTGTAGTGAATTTGTTGAACCATTTGTGAGAAGGCTGTGAACAAGAACGAGCTCAGCAGGTAAATTAGAAATACAGGGGCAGACTACAGTAGATAGTACGAGCTCTCACATTGGTCATTCGCATCCAGTCTGCTCACTCCAATAAAGAACGAGTTTTTTAAAATTTATATCTGATATAATTCTGGTATACTATTGCAATAACTCACTTGAGCTAATAAAACTGTCTTCCCGATCAATAAATTCAATTTTTAACCTCACATTAGGCATAAAAACGGGAGTAACAATGGAAAAGTGCATGAAATGACGAAAGGCATACAAACCTCTAAATTTCAGGTGGGAATATACGACAACCAGTTTACATGTTAATTCGTGCAGTGGTCAAATTTCTTCTTCTCAAACGCTTCATTATTCCTAAATCATTGTGGATAATTATCATGCAACTAATTTTCTAGCGGAAACATCTAACGCATTTTTGATGAGCGTCCCCATTTCAGTCAAAGTTCCGCACTCGTCCATGTTGACGAATCCCAGTTTGATATTACCCCAACGGAGCTGCACGTACTAAAAACTCGATGCTCAACAATGAGTTCATTCTCACATTCCAACTAGCTGAAAAAGTCAGTCTTTGGTGTCATTCGCATCTATTCATAATCCTGAAGAAGAAAGAGCAACAGTATGATCAAACCCATAAAATTATGGTACATCAGTGTGTGATGTAATTTTACATCACACACTGATGTACCATATTGGAAATAATCGCAAGTAAATCATTTTATTTGTTTATTAGCCTAACTCTCTATTCCAATTTTTGAATTATACAGAATGCAACCTATACAGGAGAAGAGTAATAATATAAAGGATATTGATAAACAATAATAACAATTACACTTAACAATACGCAAGCAACAGTACGTGATGAGGACTGAGCCTGTGGCACTCTGGTACATGTTTGATTTATGAATTTATAAACAGTTTTAGTAGTATTAGTAGTCTCACAATTTACTTTATTTGTTGTGCGTTGTTTGCTAGCTTTTTAAGTACACGAATTTCATATTCAAACAACATAATCCACGTCTCCATATCCTCACGATTGTTGATGATGGTTGATTTTTTAAACAAACATCCGGTATCAAATATTCCTCCGTACAAATCCACTCCGATGCTGCATCCTATATTTATTCAAAGCAAAACATTATTTTCATGGCGCAAATTAATTAAATTAAATTACCCTTACCAACTCCATTGCAAATGGGAGGAAAGCCAAGACATTTCAAAATTGTTTTCCCATCCAACGTTCCATGTTTTAAAGGCGCTGGCACGCTGGATATATAGTAGAAAGGTTTTAAAAACTGTGCAAAAAATCTCAAAAAAACATAGGATACAAACTTGAAAGTCTAGTCCAAAATACTGCTGACTTGAGGGCATAGTCCCTTTGGCGTAGTGAAACCATACATTCGTTCATTTCTTCCAATCTCGCGATCGGATCGGTAATTCCGCTATTCACCAGTTGATAGCCAAAGTATGTCATATTTCTTGGAAATTCGTTTGGATAAGGAAGGGCTGCACAAACTAAACCAGCCACGGCTTTAGTTGGAATTCTGAGATTTTTTGTTTTGGCCATAGTCTGTATGGATCCCAGGAACGCAGAATGAAAAATAGCTTGCGTATTACAATGGTAAAACATCCGGATACTTTTAATAGTTTCTTTTGAAATTTTCATTTTGATTCGGCCATATAACTTGCCGCCAAGCTCTTGCTTACAAGGGAAGTGATCAGATGCATTCCAGAAGGTTCGAAGCATCATATACGGCTCAAAAAGTAGGCTTTGAATAGCCATTAAAATTTTATATAAAACTGGAATTTTGACAACAGGAGGATTCACAGGGTCAATTGATAACGCGGCACAAGGTTGATCTGCGATACAGTTTTTAACAAACTGCGAAAGTGAAATTTCATCTATATAGAAATGGTGAAACTTGAAAACCAACACACTATATATTTTCTCCCCGCTATCTTCTGCACAATTAACTTTTGGTGCAACCAAAATTTCCCAACATGGTTCGTTCTCTGGCCATTGTTCAGCCACGAGTTTAGCGGCAGTTTTGAAAAACTGATGCTCACTACAAAGTTTGTTAGAATTATCAACCCCTGGAAAAAACCGGATATGGTGGTTAAAGTCAGTGGTTGTGCTGCAGTTGGTTAAGCACAACAATTTAAACTTTTCCGAGAATGCATTAAGTAGCACGCCGTATGGTCTATATCCGTTCTTATCTTGTCGTAAAATATTTTTCTTCAATCTTTCTTGCAGTTTTTTGATATCACAAGGCCCATCAACATACAGGAAATATGTTATGTTTGCAATATTTCCAGGTGAATTCCAAATGGCATACACAACATTAGAGCCACATGCTAGTTTGTATTTCCCGTGATAAAATTTCGCCAAAATGATTGAAATGATTGTGCGATATGTTACTGCTAAAATCAGTAGAATAGAAAATAAAATCAGGGCAGAGTAAAAAAGAAGGAACGAAACCGTAGCTTTTAGGAAGAAGAAAAATCCACTATAAACTCGAGGTAACCGCCTTTCTGATGCCATATCGGTAGTAATTTTGTCGCTTAGGTAGCTGGCTAAATCAAGCGAGTTTTAAATTTTTAAATTTGATATGAGAATTTGACTGATTAGACAGCTAAAAATCTTCCTATGCTCGTAGCAATGCAACGCCAAACTGAACATTTTTGCTCATTTTCACAGGAAGATTTTGGTACTAAATTATTATTTATCTGGAGATTTAATTACTCCCAGGATACCTAACTTACAGGAAAATCAGCAACGAACGATATATAGGCAATCAATATTTACAGATTGTCTTGCATTGCATTGAGATTCTGAATCATTTGATCTATACATCGCGCATTTGAGTTGTTGGCACGTAATTTTCGAAAAAAGTGGACGTCAATGCATATAATTGGAATAAATATAGGATGTTTCCTTTCTCGCGTAAATTAATTGCTAACTTTCCCTATAGTTTGCTTTATATTCCCATCATTGCTGATTTGTAAAATTTATGTATTGTCTGCATTTTTCGCCTTCGGAGTCATGTGGTGGGATATTTTCCTTATTATGTTCTCAGGCAAGCGGAAACGAATGGCGGTTTTTATATAGCCATTGTTCTTTTGAATACCTAGATATTTTAAAAGATTGAGGATAAATGTGACCGTAAATAAATTGAACGCAAAATTCAACAAGGTCGAAGGGAAGTACTTCAACCAAACACGTGTATACGATTCAAAAATATAAGATATGGTTGTTCAACGTATTTCAATTTTGCCAACCACGTCATTATGTGTTTAGCGAGCTTTGAAGGCATTCAAGTAAAAAAATTTAAAAGGTCTTCGGCATTGGAGCGGCATATTATATAAGCTGAACCTAAACAATGGGAACTGCAGAATAACCGTTTTTACATAGCATTAACTCAGTTGAAAACTTTGGTTGCTTAATATTTATTCATGAACAGTTAAATCAGTAATTAAACATTAAAAAATTTGTCATTTAAAAATTCGTATTTTCAGTCATAGTGGTTGAAACTCTGTCCTTTTCACCCTTCTCACTTTGAATTTTCGCGTGTTAATTTGAATAAGGTTTCAGCAGGTTTTGAAAGCCGTCATTTTCAAAAATTCAATCCGTTGCCACGGATACAAAAGTGTCCGTCGAAACTCAATATTTTGTGGAAAGTAATTATTCATAGATGTCTAAATTTTGAAACACAAATGGTTCAATTCGGTGTCCAACAATTTATGTTCTTTGCTCGTTAGTGCAGTAGACGCACATACCAAATGAAGCCATTCAATAGCTCAGTAGAATTTCTTAAAGCGTGAGAAACTTTGTTCACGTACGAGTATCATTGACATGAATTTTTTACTTGGCTTGTTGTGTTCTCTATATAATTATTTTACTTCGTCGGAAATTCTGTTGTTTACCTGATTGGAGTAATTACACGTGGATGGGACGGTTTTTGCACTTATTCACTGACACGTGTATCACGGGAAAAGGTATGGAAACCCAACTGAGGTTTTACGACCTCGTATTGTTAATAATTTATCGTCATCTACTCATATCAAGTTCCAGGTGGAATGAATTTGATATAGGTAAATCATGGTGTTCGCCATCGCTCATTATTTTTACCCGTTTGTAGATAACTACTTCCTACGTTTCTCAAAGGCCGAGTAAACTGGTTTGTAATGCTAGTTTACAATCAAGTAGCATTAATTTGAGGAAAAAACAGTAATCAAATTTGGTTCAAGGAATAACCCATACATCTGTTATAATCTTCTAGTCAATTTTAATTAGGAAATCTCGTGTCAAACTTTCAGTATTACTCACATAAAAGAATCCTGAATTCTCGCCTGGCTATTCTTTCTTGCGAGATTATTCACCATGCTTAGCGATTTCTCACCTTCAAAATTGCTTAATAAAATAACACAAATAAATGTATGCAAAAAAAGTGTCAACTTACACAACATCACTTGACGATAGTTCTTTCCTTGGCGAAGTATTTAGCAAGGAATAATAATATGCATATAATCCATTCGTCGCACAAACTCAAAACTAATTTTTTTTCTACATAATACCATATCTTTAGACAACCAACACCATTAGTATAAAAATTAATCAAAACTACACGCAAAACTATATGCCATGCATATTATATATACATGCCCGTCTCATCTCAGTACCGGTTTCATAATACCAACAAGCGAGTTACTTGCTCATTCCTGGCTGCTGGTTTCAAGTAATATTTTAATACTGACCTGTTAAAATATCCCTCCATACTTTCTTACACTTACATGTATTAGCATGTCTACGGGTAAGTAATTACATGAAGCCAAATCATAAAAATAAGAGGAGGAAACCCACACGTTTTTAAATGCGAGGAAAGAGATATATAACCAGACAATAGCTTTCTCAGATATTATTTATTGATTTATTTTCTAAAGGAGGAAATGCTTGCACGTTGGCTTCATTCCCATTTTATACGCAATAGCCACAAGTGACAAAACCGCAAATAAATTTTTGAATTTACAAAAATTACCCTTGTTAGTTTTATAATACAGCGGAAATAATTTGGGGGGAACATGGTTCGAGATTACAAGTGCAATACATATTGTCCAACGTGAGTTATAAAAATTATTGAAGTTTTTCACAATATTCAGGACTTCTTAAGGTTCTTTTAATAATAATCAATTTGTTTTTCTAGCCCCTGCTCAGGGTACGACATGGACTCCAACAACCGGACGGAATGCGTTCGGGCCATGAATAACTGTGATTGCAGGCCGTTTTGGAAGTAAGAAATTTGACATGATTTTAAATAATAATATGTTTGGAAATTTTATTCAAAATTTATTCAAAATTCAAACAGGACTCCAGCTTGCTGGCTAATCAGCTCATTGAGTGCAGTTGTACTCATTAGCGTAATCAGATTGTTGATCCTTTGGATAATGAAACGTGGGAACAAAGCTCGTGCGGTGGATACCAGAAAAGGTTGGGTTGATAATATTTATTATAAAATATCATATACAACACCGCTTTTATGGGAGCAATTAAATATAAAGATGGTTTTATTTAATTCAATTTCTTCCATAGCATCTGATGTTGACATCGGTATCGGTGTCATCAAGAAATCAGATGATACTGCAACGGCTGAGAGTTCACCTCAGAAATCCTTTAAGGTGGGCTCGGCAAAGAAGTCATCAAACGTCAATCAGCCGTCGTTCACTGAGTGTGATTGAATCGATTGATTGATGTTCTATTATGCGTTTTCTTTTGTACATCTAGTTTAGTTTTTCCATTGGCTTATTCACATTGCCAACATTTAATAGTGTGTAAAATGGTAGAATTGCAGATGTTATTGAATTCTACATATTTGGTTGCTTATAATTATAAGATACGAGCAAATATACAAAAATAAGTAGATACTAAGTAGATTAAAGAATAAATAAAATTATACAATGGATATTAGGTAAAAATGTCAAGTTTTAAAATCGGATATCGTGTCGGTATACTTATCCAACACGTACTGAA
The DNA here is from genome assembly GCA_034697805.1 of Orchesella bifasciata. Lineage (NCBI taxonomy): Eukaryota > Metazoa > Arthropoda > Collembola > Entomobryomorpha > Orchesellidae > Orchesella > Orchesella bifasciata. The sequence continues at coordinate 4,375 of JAQGAP010001142.1, read as the reverse complement.
TGGTAAGGGCTAGATTTAACTAGTTAATTCCATATATAATTTTCTAGAGTTTAATTGGATGCACATAACTCTGATAAGTTATGACAAATCAAACATGAACAATATCAAATCATCATCAGGATATAAACTGACAATTAATCGCAGTCTTTTATTATCATTTTTATTGAAGTTTTTTTTACTTATTTTTAAATGTGATACTTCGGAAATATTTATTTTACATAACATATAATACATGTTTTCTATAAAGTTTGTTGGTTCTAATTATCGAAGGTGCACCGACAAGTCTGTAATGCTAGATTTCTTTCCACCACTTAAAATATACATCAAACTTAATTTTTATTTCCCATATACCCTGATAAATCATGTATCAGCTATTCAGACCATTATCGTCAATATAAAAATGACACATTTGATAATAATGGGTTTCCTGATAACGATGACACCCAACGACAGGTTACGCATTGCGGAATGATCAGGACCAAGATTTGCACATCCAGATCTTCTCTGAAATACACTTTGTCATCACTTTAAATCAAAAACAACTCGCAGATTTACTACAAGTGAAGACAAAACTGCAGGCTCACTATGCGATACACAAGTTTATTATTACTCGTGCTTCTAGCATGTGCCACCACTGGGTTAGGATTTCAGTCTAAAAGTAATCAAAGCTTCTTTGAAATCTCTTGCAACTCCCCAAAAGCTTGGGATTCTAGCAGCATCCAAGTTCCCAAAATATCCCTTCGTCGCAAGACTAAAATTTTTGGACCTCTTTTCCTCCGACGATTTTCCTTGGGTTGACTACATGTTCGTCGACATTCGGAGTTTGCTCTCCCAAAGTATAAAAGTGGCTGAAGGAACCGCTCTTCCAGAACTGGATTGGTCCTACATAATTGAAGTTGATTATCCCCCCTACTCAATCAAAATCACTCTTTCCCTCACATCCGATGAAACGGAAATTGTTGGTCAGAAACGGACAACGTCTATCAACGAGATAACTCCAACCTCCTTTAAAAACTCGTTTCACGTCCCATCATTCGTTTGGCGGAGTCCCAAAGCGGCTTTCAAAATAATTGATAACTACTTTGATGACTTTCTGGTCCACGAAAATTTTTACCTGGGTCTCAACGACTTTACTCTGAATACCTCGGCGAATTATGAGTTTGTACCGGAGGTTGGGATCCAGATAAGCAATTTGAGCATTGAGTTTGACATTGGCTATTTGCGTGCAAATATTGAAAACATTTATAGGTTTTTTGATGGTGAAACTGAGGAGTATGGGCCGAGTAAATATGACTATGCAGGAGATATTCTCAGTGATTGGAAACTGTATGAAAAGGATTACACAGAGTCCCTCCAGTTTAGAATCAATTGTGTGCTGGTGAGTGAATTTTTATTGTTGAAAAAATAAATGATTTTTAGAAGGTCTTCAATTTTTTATTGGTTTTGAAGAGCGAGTCTCGAAATAATCCAACAAGATGCGGTTTGGAAGGAGGAGATTACTATGTTAATAAGGATTACTATAAAATGAATGTGCTTCAACTCATTCAAACCATTGGTAAGTCCCGTAATTTTTTTGTAAAAAGCTTTGACAAATTCTCCTGAGTTATAAACGAATTGAATTTTATACAGGCCTTGGCTCCCTGGATAGGTACTAGCTTTGTTGAGGATGGATTTTCGATTGTGTCAAATTTATTTTTATTGAGATTCAAACGTTTGTAAATTACAACTAAGTTCATGTAAAACCAATACAAACAACAAAATAATTTTACAGTTAGTTCATACTTAAAATTTACATCGTTCTGTTGTCGATCACTTGAAGGGCATAAATAAACCTGGCATTCAGGAATATAGACAACTGGCAACTTAACAGGATATGACATTTGACCTTAAAACGGTTTAAAACGACGTTTTTCAGCATTACGCACTTTACCTCTAATTGAGGTAAAAGGCCCCTTCGGAGTCACATATAAGTACAACGTTTGACTTCACCTAGTGCTTAGCTTTCGATTGATATAGCACATGCTATACATTACGCTTGAAAAAACGGTAGGTCACATATTGAAACACCACAAGTACTACCCGTAAGATGCGATGATTCTATCCCAGACTAGGTTAATAATGTGACTAAAATTAGTTGATGGACCAAAATAATTCGATATCGATACCAAAAATGAATATACTGTTAAAAGAAAACTATCTCAAGCTTTATTAAATTAGGTCAGCACTTAGAATTCATTAAACTTTAAATTATCTCAACTCAATCGAAAATTGTGTTCTCAAAGAAGAACACGAACTCGACAACTCAGACAAAAAGTCAATTCTTATATCCCTCTCGCTTCTACAAGCCTACTAGATTTTCTACAAAACGTTTTTCTACTTATGCCAAACTCCACCCCATCGTTTTATACACATACATACATAAGGCATCCACAAAAGCCGCAGAGATGCTCTATACAATTCAGATCTGTACAAATCACATATGCATATTCACAACATCACATGACCACTGACATTAAAACTGGTTAAAAACGATTTATCTATGCACTAACATTCATTTCTCAACGTTTCGCAGTTTACCCTAATTGAGGTCAAAGGTCACATCGGAGTCAAATATAAACACCCCGGTTGACTTTAGCTAGTGCTTAGCTTTCGATTGATATATCACACGCTACATGTGACGCTTATCAAATGGATTTTGCTTATCAGCTGACCTTGTTCCCGTGACCGCAGATAACCCATCTTCGAACCTAAAAATTCTATTGGCCTGAGCTATCGACTACTGAAAACAGAATTGAAAAAAGTCAACCCGTTCGAAAGTTAGGGTTTCCACAGACAGACACACATCCACATACACACATGGACAGACGGACAGAAATACCAAAACGATTAACTACCAACAAACTGCTAGTTAATAAATATACTGTATTGTCTCATATCATATGATTCTACAGCATGGACAGACTTGGAAGTTTATTAGATAATGTGAAAATTCCCTACATCTACACACATATTATTTGCTTGGATTTCGCACATTGCTTGATAAAGTACACATATAGAAACTGAATCTGGTTTGCAAACGTGAGCTGACCATTTTGTTAATACGTAATCGCCAAAACTGACAGCTTTAATCAATAATTTTCATCATAATACCTCAAACCTATCAATCATTCCCATTCAATTCCATTTCCTTTAAACTTCTGAAATACTTTGACGAAGCACATTCATGTAATAAAATAGATTTCAACAAAATAAAGTTAAAAAAATAGCTTCATAATGAAATCCACATTTTCAATAGCATTCATTCTTCTTGCCTGCGTAAGAGCTGGTCAAAGATTTGAAGAAAGGAGTAGTTTTGACAAAGCCGTTCTAAAATCACTATCAACTCTCTGTCAAGTCTAATTTTTTATCATCCAGAGATGTCAATGCCATGGATGGAATAAATAAACTATATTGCGGCTTGTCGCATATATTATCTATTTGTATTTGTAATAGCAACACTGATTATGAAGTTCATTATGCATAGAACCATGATTGATTATGTGCAGCAGCAAAATGCGATCTTTTATGCTCATGCAAGTTTGTCATTTTATCACTCCGGGAATCTCATTCGCATTTACATGAAAACTGTGAAATTCGGTTTAAAATATAACCTTACATAGAGTAACGTAATCAATCAGTTCATGATCATTTTGTTTTTCTCGTCCGCATTTTCTTCACCCAAAACCTAACCTGAAACGCTTTAACCTTCCGTAGTAACAGAAGAGGTGTTGGAGTTTCAACAAAGTTAATTTTGAACTCTACCAAAATGAGATTCACAATTTCCATAATATTCGTTTTCCTAGTCTGCGCTACAGCAGGGCTAGTATTGGAGGGAGAAAGTGGCATCAACAAAGCCGCTTTAAAATTATTTCCAGCTCACCAAAAACTTGGGATTCTGGCAGCCTCACACTTCTTCAAATATCCCTTCCTCGCTGACCTCACGTTTTCTGGCCTTTTCTCCCCTGACGACATGCCATGGATTGACTACAGGTTCGTCGACATTCGCAACCTTTTCGTCCAGAGCATCAAGGTTACAGAAACACCAGAGGAACTTCCAGAACTGGATTTGTCATACGACGTTTTTTATGACGACCAATACTACATTAATCTTACCGTTTCCTACAAAACCAACCAGACTCAAATGGTTGGCCAGAAAAATGTGTCGTCAGTCAATGAAATTACACCAAACTCCTTCAAAAACTCGTTCCACGTTCCATCCTACATTTGGCGGAGTCCCGGAGCCTCGTTTTTTATTAAAGACAAGCTGTGTGTGGAGCCTGCGTTACCCAAGAACGCGGCTCTAGGGGCAATATATACAAAAAAACATAATTTAAAA
>JAQGAP010001141.1:0-22533 GCA_034697805.1 Orchesella bifasciata | reverse complement strand
CACCAAACTATCACCTCCATTTTTCCATCATTTGCATTGTAACAAGGCGGAGTGTGAAGAAAAATGGCTTGGCTGCATAGGACATATAAGGGGTGAAGTGATACCTTAAGACTTAACTATTTTAAAAACCTTGGCTTAGGAAATTTAATTGTATCTCGTAGTATAGATAGTATGTGATATTGCACATGAAAAATGAAGTAGAAATGACTTCAGAATTCGAAATACTAAATCTTGTAAGCAACCGCACGAATGATTATGATTCTTAGAGACTGGTTGTGGAGGATGACAAGAGTTGATTTGATGGGGTTTGCATCGTTACACACGTAGAAGAGGATGTACTCGTTCTATGAGAAATTTTCATAGTATCGAATCATCTTGTTGGAGACAGATAATATCGCAGAAATGTCGGAAGCAAAGAATTTTCGTATGAACTCCAACTATTGTCATCTTTGAAGAAAAATATGAGAAGTGGCGACACAACTCTCTTGTATCATATGCAGCACAACATAACTATACCTTGAGTCTTATAAAAAATGGTGTATAAAATCACTTGACACTTTTACGTCATAAGGAGTAACTTTAATATATATTAAATAGAATGTTTTTGGTATATCTATATCTGCATATTATGAATCACTACATATGAAGTCATTTTTACAATATCTTATAATGTTTTAGGATTATTTTATTGCCATGTTAAGGCGTGCGTAGTATATACAACTATACACGGCGTACTCCAACGCAAACAAAACACAATGTAGAGAACTGACAAGTCACTTGTGCTAAACTGAGGTCAAAACTACAGACCGAATGTTGGGTAGTGAGTCGAATTCGGACATTGATAATAATTGGGTCGGACAACGGAGATAAAATAAGGAATTGGCTAGAAAAATTGGGATACCATGCGACTCACTCTATATACTCTCTAATCAAATGAAGTCCTTACAAATCAAATGATGTACAATCTACAACACGACAAAGCATAATCAATAACGACCAAACTGATTTATTTGGACAAAGAATTAAACTGCAAACCTAGTTGGACATTCATCGATGATCACATCCTAAAACTGCCTAGAAGTAAACTTACTGCATTCGTTATACTTTATACCGGGGTAATATGAGACTTGACTCGATTAACTGTGACGCTCATTATATCGTGCTTAATTACTTTGCGAGGTAGCAACATCGGTAGTAAGCGTAAAAAAATTCTGAAAAAGTGTTGACTATGACGGTCACGAGCACGACTGTGCAATTAGTACTTTAATTACATAATTCTACGCAATTAGAATCGTGTCAACTAACGATGTTATAAAAAAATGAATGCGGGCTGTTCTGTAAACGTATTTCGCGTCGTGTGCTCGCTTCTCTATGTAGAAATAGAACTACAAGCTCCGTGTTGTTGCTACTATTGGAAAGCAAAGCGTGCTAAAGTGCACAACAGTCACTCAACATGGGCATCACATCCAAATGGATTTAGTACTCCAAGATGCAATGGAAAAACCCCACTTCATCATTTTAACTCGCATGACATGATTCTGATAGGGTTTTCAAATTGAGCGAAATTGAATTCTCTCTCTTCACGTCTCATGCCTCAATGTACCTGTACTCCATTTTTCGTTTGCAGTAGAAAAACTCTCCTTATCCAAACAAACCAATTTTTTTATCCAAGTCTGTGATCTTTGCTCTGTTGTCGCATGGTCCATATCAAAATTTAAAACCTGATTCTCATGGAATTTTACTAACCTTAAATTCAAATATTTCCTACATCGGTTCAACTATCAAATACTAGAGTGGATACTCCAGTCAGGAGTGTTGGGTAAAATATAACCTAAAACATTATCCAACATATCACTTGTTCATAAGAAAAAGCGTGAACAGAAAAGTTGCAACATATGAGTTTCGCTATTTTTTAGTACGTGGGATATATTTGAACTTTAATATGCCTCATTGAACCAATATACATGTTCGTAAATGAATTAGTGGCAATTGTTGCTTGAAAACGATTTCATGCACTCAAGTTCCGCTATAATTATGTACAATCATATAAAAATCAGGCGCTTTCGGTTCCCAAATTCCAAACAACAGGCATATCATGAATTAATGGATGAAAATTAATCACTGTTGGCTTTTGTATGAGTCTGGCGTAAAATGTTTTATTGGTATTTCCTCCGGGAAATGCATTAAAAACTGTCCGTTGTATATTTTTTCATGCAAAAAAAGAGACTCAACCACTAACCTTTTTTGAGTTTTAAATTGCATGAGTGTGATTAAGGTTCGCAACTGTAGAGCAGGATGTTTCTAATTTTTTAAATAACTTTGGATGAAGCAGCAAAAATATAAAGTGCAAAATGAATTTATACCTGTATTTGATTTTGTAACTCACTGTTGACTGAAGCATACATTTACATAAAATTCCATGTTTCTTTATTTATAGCGACCATAACACATTTTTTGTAATAACGTATATCACAAGTCTCAACAATAAAACCGTTACTTGCGTATACTGTGCCTAAAAACCGTATAAAAGTTACTGGGCAGGCAGAAAAACTCAAACTGCGAAATCTCATGGGTGGACTTAATTAAAACGAACCAGTCGTAGCTTCCGATTGCCATTTTCACACAAAGTGACAAGCATAAGCAGTTAGTAAAATGAAGCCAAGCTATTTATTTTTTATTGTTGAACTATCAACTCCCATTTATGTGTAGTTTGATTATTTACGTTTCTCATATCCAAATTACGTTACCAAATTACAAACGCGACCAATTATTGTGGAACTACAATAAAAAGTAAAGGAAAAATTATGGAAATTAGCCTGTTGGAGTACACAAGCCCACGCAAGAAAGTGTTGATTCATTACATCTCATAATTTAGCAGCCCTCAGCTCGGCTACTTAGGCAAGGAACAAGTGAATTTTAAAAGCTCAGTTAAAACCAATGCGCAATGACAACATTCCTTTTAGCATGCAATTACCTATTTAACTTTTCACTCATTATATGGGTATGTGTCGAAATCAACGATGTTTGCATGGGTATGTGGTTTACTTTTAAAGCAATGAAAAATAGAGTTGTCAGAATAACCTGCATATTTTTCAACGCGAATGCCGACTATTTTTCTTCGAACATGAGTATGTCTGCAGTACCTATATACATATAATCCGGGTACCTATGTACACGTCTCAGAACACAGGCGACTGTGAAATCCCAAGTGCATTGCACTCACTCGACTTTTAACAATGGGGAAAGCTACAAAAGTAGTACATACGGACAACTTTCAAAGCTTTACATAAAATATTTCCCTTTTCTCTCCTTCCTTTTAGAGTTATCTTCACCAATTCTTGAGCTTATTGCTTGCCCAAGTTTCGTCAAACAATAATCATAATGTATGTAGATAAAAAATCTCAAGTGCAGAGTGATTCTATGAAAAATAAGAGTTTTCCACGAGAATTCTTTGAATCAAACTGGAGAAATTTTCAATTTGTCTCCTTAAGTCCTTACGGACCAAAAGGATGAAAAAAACCTCAAAGAAAAACAAGTCAGCACAAGAGCATAAAATGGAGAAGCAGTGAAAGGAGAAAGCCCTACGAGAATGGATAGAGAGACGTACTTACGAAGCAAATCAGGTGGAAAGTGATGTTTTCCATTATAGAATAAAACAAAAAAAAACTTGCGGAGAAAGCCTCAAAATGTAAAAGGAACACCCGTTTGCGTTTGTCTTCGTCCCTTCTTTTTTCTTCATTTTCGTCCTCTTCTTTATTTTTTCTTTTTCCCTTTTCATCGGTCTCGAGTGTGGAGAAGTCAAATCCTCTTCGACAGAGAGAGATTTGCCCATGTTCCTGTCAATGAAAGTAAATGTAGCAGTCACAAAATTCTTGGCGTTTTTGCCATTGCATTGCCTACACATGAATACTGTTTCTGTTATTGCGGCTTTTACCATACCAGCGCTGTGATCGTCGTAACAAAAAGTGGAGATTCTATACATGATGGAAATAAGCCTGTACGATGATATCATTCTCAAAACGTAAGGAAACATGGGAAGATACACAAACAGAAAAGCATTTCCGTTATGCATGTACCTAGATACATTTAGAAATCATGTAATCACATCAGAATCATAGGTATTGGTGCTAATTATAGTTAGATGATGTTGTACTATCTATAAAAAGAATTTAAATAGAAAACTGGTAGCGAACGACGAAAATGCATTATTGCATTACCTTCAAGATTTTGAAAATGTATATGACTATTTATTAGAGACATGCATTTATGCGTCAAATAACGGGCTTGTGTTCCATCGCCGCTATTAGATGCACAATACCATTGTTTATTTTGTTGGAGATACATAACCGAGTTAACAGTAAACGGACATTGTCTTAAAACAATTAAATTCCCCCACCACTATGTATATGATATTGTTTCATGTATCAGTCAAATTTGGAGGATGGAGTCGTGAATACGTTACATTAAATCCAACAGGGACTGAAAATCTAATGTGCGAATGTATACATACGTAAGTAAACTATGAGCAGGAGTATAATATGCTGTCAGTTTCACTGAAGCGGAAAATATATATTATATAATACATAATCATAATCACAAATAGTATGTCCCTATCACTGACGCTTTTATCTGGCAATAATCATAGTGGATAATGAGGAGTTTAAAAATGGAACATGTAGATATTCACATTGTACTATGTATATTAATTATAGTCTACACGACAGATATATATCTGAAAGGTGAACATAATATAAGGAACAGGCTTACAGTTTAGAAGACTCTAATGGCCTCCACATAAAGAAATATGTAAACTATTCCAATGTACTTTTCTCGGTGTACTCAACTGGAAAAACGAGGAAAAAATAGAGATGAAAATTCCCTTGGTAAATACTGGGTGACATCCATCCATGAACTCATGCAGATTTAATGGTTTATCTGTAAGTTATCACTTTGAGTACTTACTCGGAACGGAAAGGGGAGTAGTCAGCAAGTAAGCTAGCTTGAATTCATGGAATTTTATCCAAAGGAAAAAAAAATCACCAAACATGTTAGCTGGTGAGACCATAAGCTGGAAAAAGTTATGAATTGTTTATGACTAAATGAACACTACATTCGCTCAGTTTCTCTTTTTTTCCTGGCAGATCTTAAAAAGCAGACATTGAGGGTGATGTGATGCTCATAAGAATTTCATACAACCACTGTTCCTTTCTAAAAACATGTACATTCTATATATGCGCTTTCACCCGTGTACAACGAAATCCTATTTTCAAAAGAATTCTACGACTACGAGAAAATCTTAAGTCGGACGAGGTTCAGCAAACAAATACAAATCATGACCAATTAGTGAGCAATCTTACCTTCCATATTATTACGGAAGTACCAAAAATCATATCCTTCCGTAATTTCAATATTATGCAGATTTTACAACAAGGTTCTTTGTGCCAGAAGTTAACATCATTTTCATAAATATTAAAGCGTGCTACATCATCTTATACAACAAAACGTTCATGCCTCCACTACACATTGTTCGACTTCTCATCTCCGCTTGCGGGAAGGGATTTTATGACCAAATATTTTTCAACGAAAAAGTTTCGTCAAACTTGGCGTATAAACGTGAACAACAGAGGTAGTATTATAGCAAAAAAAATCAGCGTTGCAAGAAAACTGTTGTGTATGCATATCATTCAAAAATAGGGACAAAAAGATTGATTGCCTTGTGTGTCACGGAATGTGTGGAAAGAGGCAGCTTCCTCCCTTTTCTCTCCAATATGCTTTCATTTTTCTAAGCATACACTGAGTGGATTCCCATGCTTGTACAATTTACTATTCTTTGATGTCTGGTCGTGCTATATGTTGTCATATACTTATTATGGAACCATAAAATATCAATTTTAAACGTATACCCTTTCATCTTAAAGGCATTTATTTTTTTCTTCTTTTTATCCTTAAAAGGTAATGCTTGCTGCAATGGGTTTGGTTTCGTTATGGTACATACATTACCCACATGTATAGCATGAGTGCATCACTCACTCTTTACACGGTACTTTTTGCTTTTCAAAAATTTCACCGTTGATTCATCTTTAAAAGTATTCATACCGACGCATCTGGAGTCGCATATTGAGGCTAATACCTAAAAACGAGAAAGGCACGAAAGGGATAATAAACCTGGTATCATGGCTTCCCTCTCTGTCGTCATCTTTTTACTTACTACTACTAAAATGGTTTCCTTTACACATTCATGGTCATTTGTGAATAAATGTGTTCCTTTTACAGCTTTGGCATGCTGCTAGACACCGTTGAAATTGAGCTCTTCCTTCCTATAAAAATTTTACCATTATATACATAATATGTTTGTACCATTTTTAGGCATAGGTATGCATGCACCCTCTCTCTCTCTCCTCTCTTTTCTTCTCTCCTCATCATCAAAATCTGTCAAATGCATGCAATACTCGCTTTTGTCATCATATCCTTGAGTAAATAGTCAGGCAAGCAAAGTAATAGCAAGCTCATTCACTCTTCCTCTTCCTTCTCCTTTCAGACTATTTGACTAAAGCTATCATTGCTAAAGCTATCATTGCATAAAATATACCACCATTATTATTTCATACATCCACACCAGTCACCAACTTACAACTATCCTTACTTACTACTAAACTACACACACTTACTATCATACTTATTACGTAACTGAATTTAATTCAGTAAATTATAGTTTTACCAAGTTGTCCGTCTGTCTGTAGGTCCGTTAGCACTCCTCTTACGTTGAGCGAGTACTTATTTTCAAGGGTTTTCCTGAGTTTACTTTTCAGCTAAATCGGTCGCGCGCTTAAACAGTTATGAGGGCGCTAATTAAAAATGGGATTCGACTTAACTTGTTTGGGGGTAATTCGGCACGCTGAATAGTAGTCCGACCCCCAGTTAATCTCCATTCAGCTACGTATCTGACTCTGTTTACGCAGGTTTTATTATTGTTGTAACGTAGTGCAGAAACGGATATAAACTTTACTCACTGCTTTCTTCACTTTCTGGAGAAATGATGCTTTCACTTCTTTTCGACTTCAGTCCAAAATATATGTACTTTTGAGTTGCTCTCCTTTCTTCGTACGCAGGGATGCATATAAGAGCGAAGACGGAGGTTTAAGTATTCTTGCACGACCATGTACGTTACCTTCACTCTACGATTCCAACGTTGATTTGGATACCCCCGCTGATTTTGTAGTGAAAGGATAGAGGAATAAAAATCCCCTAAATATGAGCTTCTTGTAATAATGCAGAGATAATACTCTGTATATCCAACCCAAGCTAAGCTCCGTTATGAAGAAGCTAGCACACTGCTGCGTTCACTGAATAAACATTCACAATTACTTGTCATACGTTTCATTTATTATTTTTATTCAGACAGACAAGAAAGGGTATATTAATTCCGCTCCAATGATAAAACAAGATAAAAAAAGATTATTATATATTATTATACTACAACGTAGTAAGTTCATTGTGTTGGAACGGTTTGAATTCTTTCTTGCATTTCAATACCATCATAATAATAATTATAAAAAGGGAATATGGTTGTAAGAAAAAGTGTAACTAAAGTATATTGGAACAACGATGAATGGTTACTTCCTTGATTTTCGAAGTAAGTATATGTAATATTGTAACATTTCTTGAACTTGATTGTATAGTGTATTCTCCTATCCGTACGCCGAAAGGTTTGCTACATATGTAAAACCATTTTTCGAAACGTACTTTGTCCAGTCAAATTCAGGATTCTGTTGTAAATTATTATTTGCGCTACAGTAGTCAGTTGTCGGTTCTCAGTTTGAAACTTGTTGTCTACTACAAAATGCCTTGATGATTGGTATTGGTAAGAATTAGGATGATTACAGGATGCTCTATGGCTTATGGCCATTAAAGCCCATTTATTATTTTGGAGCACCGGAAATTACCTTTGGAAACAATGAGTTAGGCAATGTGCTTTGTGTAGGTACACATCTGAACATAGCTTAATATAATGATGCACTACGACCTACGTCATTTTATAATACAACCGTTTGACATTTTTAAACGTGATTCTTCTTAGAGCAAATTAGTAAATGCCGTTCTTTAAATTTTACCACTGATTTTATATATATATCCTTAGCTATTACTAAGCATGTACAAATGTATCAAGGTTCAGGTTTCGAGCTCTGCGTGAAGTATCCACCAACCAACTGTTCAAGAGGAATTGGGTTCTAAAAACTAATTCTTATCCTACATCTTTCCAAGCATTACTTACCTCTCGTGGTCAGAGGAGATAAGAGAAAGTTCACGAATGAGTCGGACTAAGAAATTACTCGGGTGAGAGAGCAGCGAGCTCTCACTTACCACCAACTTTGACTTTGTCAAATTATCTAGAGAGTACAGATTTTATAAGAATGAGAATATTTCTTAACTTATTGTGCACCTTTACAATTTGTTATTGTTATACACTGTCCTTCGCCCAAGATGATGTAAGTCTGTTTGAAGATGGGTGTTTTACATCGAAATTTGCTCATGTAGCATTTTATATGAATAATGATTGACGATGGCATTTTTACTAATGACGCTTGCATATTTTGTTACTGAAAACATTTTTTGAATCGGATTAAATCTGAAACATCTAAAGCTTCTTTTACTTGAATGGGGGAGACTTGTTTCATTTTGAGAATGAGTACATTTAATACACAAGAAGGACAAAAGACATTGGGGTAAAAGGAAAGGAAAGTATACCCTCTTGCTTTTGGTTTCTTCATGCATTCATAACTTTTATCAGCTATTTTCTTCGTGTTTGTCGCTGTCGCCACACCATGTAGCGTCTTTCTTTGCCTGGGAATAATAATACGGCTCCTTCTTTTATTGTGTACCTTTGCATCCCCATTAATTTTACTTTCCCACTCACCCAGCTTCACAAGAAGAGAGTATGGGGCAGCATAGAATACGAGCCCGACGGTTCATGTTGCCGCACGACTACTTTGGCGATAATTATGGCAAAATAGGATGGGGAGATGGGAGATGAGTCCCTTACGTCAAGTCAACTGTTCTTATCTCCTTTTCTCAATGAATGTGTTGGGAAGGGCCAAAGGACAGAAAACTTCTTTCAGGATGAATTATAAAAGCATCGTTTGTCTGAAGTATCAACGTTGAATAAGACAATGGGCCTTTTTCTCTTTAGGACTTTCTAAATGTACCTACGCTGTAATTTATAATAGAAACATCCCGCAGCAGTTGCCAATGTGCTAAATCAGTAGTATATATAGCACGAGCTGTATGAAGGCAGTATATTTCTGTTTTACTGTGAATTTTTTTGAAATTTTGGTAGCAGTCATTTCGTAAATATTCTGTAGCTGTAACCCTATGCGCATCAAAACCGTTCCTTAAAATTTAAACCATAAGGTACTATTTAGGTGTATCTGCATTGAAGTTGCAGATAATATGAACATGAGCTAAGCTCGATATTCATTGATGAAATTTTGTTACAAAATTGGTATCACGGTATCATTCAAGGATTTATCTTGACTGGTCTTATCACGGCTGAAGAACAATTCGGATACAATTTCCACATTTTTCTACTGAGCTTCTACTGAGACCGTGGTCCCCCTATATGACACTCGGATATATCGTGTGATATATGAGCAAACATTTAAATTTTCTAACAAAATTTGCATACGATAGAATATACAGTACTCCGTGCAAGTTTATGTCAAATTATACCATAAGCATTAAAAAAAGCCAGGAGAGCGTTTTCGCAAATTTAATGGCATCATCGACTCACTGCATGATATAATTGATTTGGTTCAGAGATTGAACACACATATCTTCCCAAGCTGTAACAAAAAAGAGAGAACTTTCATCCCATCCTATGTTTTATTTTAGCACTGAGGCAATTAATTTTTTAGCTTCAACCATCAAAGAGAAAGACCATTCTTCACTTTATATCCCCAAAAGCACTGAATCCAATGACCGTTACTTTGCCGCTTCATAGCTGGTGCAAGAATGCGAGAAAGTGCTAAAGAAAGGAAAGATTCAGAACAAAAGAACGGAACTATATGGAGTCGTAACAAGGTTGAATGCTTTTGGTCTAGAAAATGTGGTTGAAATGCCATCAGGAACCACGATAAGAGGTCTGAGTTATAAAAGCAACGTTTTCGAGAAATTGATTGTGCACAAACACATCACAAGCAAGAACGCCATTGCTAGCAACTGTTGGCTACTTTTCTATCTCATCTCAACGGTCTACATCTGCACCCCCATCTTTATTAGCCTCCACCACACTCACAAAGGGAACGATGCTACATTGTTATATTATGTAATAACATGCTTATATGAGCTCGCACTATTTCTCTAATATCCAACTTAACTCCGGCTACATCAGAGGAGCAGTTATGGCGCTTGATAGTGTTTGTCTTAACTTCGCTAAGGTGCCAATGTAGCAGGTCCGCCACTGGAGTTCCCGCAGCGACATCCTGATTCCTGGGACACTTTTTATTTTCATCTTTTATAAATACAGATGTTCCAAATGTTGGGATGTATATGAATGGAAGACTGGAATTGAGCTGAAGAAGGTAAGACACCAACCACCAATTTCACATACCAAACTTTCAGAGAGAAAAAACGATGAGTTTCCTCTGCCTGTGAGTACTTTCATGATAATGCTATAAAATAAAAGAGTTTTGCTGACTATGATCAAAGTACGAAAAATCCTAACTAACACAAAGTACCTTTTTATTACTATCTATCTGACTGTGGTGGGTACAAATGGCTCATAATAATCAATGTAGACCAAGCCATTATGTTTTCCTCAGAATATATCTATCCACCTACTATATATAGGTATCTACTATAATGTAATGCATAATACCTAAAACTTTACAAATAGAAAATCTGCGCCTTTTGGTTTAATATTCACATATATCCGGACTTGGCTTTAAGGAATGCTTGTTTTGAGAATGTTATAAATGTAATTTGCGTGTCAGTCTGTCTTCAGGTATGACATGCTAAAAATCATTGTCTCGTTGTGATCGCATCGCAGTTAAATTATGCCATCATTTCTGGACACATGTCCAAATTGGTAGCAAATGTGATTCTGTGAATTTTTAAACATTGTTATTTTTACAAGCACGCATTATGTCGGCAACTTGCCTACTACTTTTCTGAAATTTTTTATTATATGCATAAACCGGGGGAATTTAGAGGCACTTCTGGCAAGTCAAATATTATAGCCAATAACATTTGAAATGTATGTCCTTCCCCATTTATAAAAAGAGATGCTTTCTTTTTTGTGCACAGAAAATTTTCAAATGGTTTCGTCGGCTTTTGATGACTCAAACACATGCGGCATCATAAGTGGAATTGAGTGGTTAGTAAAAGCAAAAGCGGGGAAGCAACACAAGTTAGATGACGGGAATAGATTGGTTGACCGCACCAACGAGTGTGGGACAGTAAACTGACGAAATCTTTTTCGTGTTATCTGTATGGTGCCAATTTCCACGATTTAATACGTTATTTTCCTGAAGAGTTAGTATTTGCTGTTACATGAGATAACACAAATGACACCACAACAGCTTTCTCCGTAGGAGACTTTTCTTAGCTATTTCCGGCCACTCTTCAGTGACAAATGAATACTGCTTTGAGTAATCACAGCATGGGAGTCTAGGCCACAATTAGACAGGAAGAAAATTAATAACTTTCTTGAGTATGGGGTACGTCCACGAATGACTCACTGTATTCCAGCAAAGACAACAAGTTAAGTACGAGAGGGTACATCCACAAAAACCAGCTTTACAGTGTTGGAATTTCATGTGTAGTCAAATCGATAACTAGAGCATAGACTAGTTTATGTTTTCATTTGTAGTTTTTATACAATAAGCATTTTGTTGGCAATGGGTAGAAATAACCTGAAATTGCTGAATAACAAAGAGCAGCAATTTCAGAGATGTATCTAATGTACCATACTCCATGTATCATGTGTGTAGATCTCCCTTCAGCTCGTCTTTGATACTCTTCCAAAGATTTTGAGATTAGAATCTTGTCAAACGCTGATTATTTTTTTCGTCGAAAACAAAAGTAAATTCGGCTTCAATTCGCATTAGCCTTTTGGTTTACTTGGTTCGTTTCATACGTAATATTAGAGAAAATCTGGTCTTCACATTCTAGTATCGTTGTATATGAGCTATTTTCCCTCCAAGTTTTCCTAAACCTTTGGAATTACTCGTTATCAAACGAGGATAAAACACGCATTACCGTACCCAAGTCCATTTTCACTCGAGTTATTTCCGTCTTTCTGAGAAGAGGGGTTGAAAAATGAGTCAAAGACAAGGAAGCAAGGAGAAACTGATGCAAATTCGTTCCTAGAATTCCCCCAAGTACCAAAGAGACATTAGCATGCCTTGCCCTATGGCATTGTGAATTATACACGCTATTCACTGAATTGGAATTTCTTGGCTTATCGTAAGAAAGGGCTTTGAAGAGACTAAGATTTCCAGGAACAGGAATTAAAGACTAATTAAGAACAAATGTAAAAGACAAATCATATGCTGGGGGAGGAAATTCATTTTTCCTAGAAGAAGCAAAACTGATCAGAGGAAAAAATCGAAAAATCATTTTCTAGCTTGATAATCACCACCTAGTAGTATGATCCTTTTGTGTACCCTCATTTACACAAAGACGTGATTTATGTCATTCTACAATTTCCTGCCGGAATTTTATGGAAATTACAATCTAAGCGCTACTTGAGTCGACGTCGGCAGTATACTTTCCAGAAAGTACAAAAAGCCGATTCACTTCCTTTTGCAGTCAAACTTTTCGCTGGAAGTGTAATTAGCACAGAGACAATAGGCTTCTAATAATATGCAAGTGATAACAGCAGGATTAAAAGTTGTTTTATCGTGATTTGTAATGTATGGCATGGGATATAGTAATCCCGTACAACTTTATGTTGATACCTGATGAACTATTATAAGTTTTGTAATTGCTGTGTCTTCTGAAAGAGTATTGTTTCATTTGAGAAGCCACACAGCAGCAATAAGAACTGTCTTATTTAAGATGGAGAAAGTGAATAATGTAGATGGGACTTTTGCAATAAAAATTTAAGAAAACTCTTCAAATGTACAAGCAATTTCAAGCAAAACCACTGTAATATATTATGCTAGCATACTGCTATATACTGAATGGAGATTTTATTTTAGAAAGTATTCCTTGTGCATATAAAAAATGATTACAATCTCATAACATTTGTGGAATTGCATCCCATTGAAACTGAGCCAATTATACTTTGACTTATGTCGAGCTCTGCGACAAGGTGAACTTTTTTGGAAGATAGGAGGCACCAAGAGGGTCCAGTTTGATTTCCTCCCTCATAAAATGTATAATTTGCCCATCCCGTTGTTGCAAGAGAATAAATAGGAAATGTCAGATTGGTTGACAATGTTCCATTCTCGTTTACAAATACTTCGTCCCCATGATAGCTCGTCTTTGAGTACAAACTGACTCCAGGCAAATCTGTATCGTGATTCCCCAGATACCTCATGGAATTATAGTTTGAGAAGATTCTGTTCTGGCATCTTCGTTGATCATCGTTATTGTCTACCAGAAATGCGATCCCTCCTTCCAGATTGTAGTCGACGTTGGTAAAAAATGCAATCCTAATCAGACAAAAAAACAATAATACTGTTTACTATATTCATACATGTTATTGCTTCCAATTTGCAACTACTTACCAGCCAACAGCGCAAAATGATGAAGTTTCTGCCAAGAACGCCTTATGTTCACTAAGATTTGCGTAGTGCTGGTCTAATGTTAAATTGGCTCCTTGCTGATTCTGATCCTCATAAAGGGTTATGTACTGCGTTACCCCAAGAACGGTATCAAATACCGCAACTGCAAGAAACAAGCACAAAATCCAACTTAAGAACTTCATTTTTTCAAAATTTCTACTAAAAATGGCACAGATCTAATATTGAAGTTATGGAGTCTCCGTTTAAATAAATTGTGTTTGCAAACCGATCAATTTATATGTAAAGAACGTATGATGAATCGCATCGAGAACAAATCAAACGCATTCCCCTTCCCATGAACATCAATCATTGATAAATGATAACAAAATAACATCGATAACTTACTTAATCCCTGAAACTTCATCGGCTTACCTAATATTCTGCAGTAGTACAATGTTCAATTTATAGTTTGTTTACCATTTGGACCTATCATAAAATATGCGCAACAAGAATGAGGATTTACGCAACCTGATTGTAAATGCATTATTGCTTAACTGTGTGTCCTAATGTCCTCTGCTCAATCCAAATAACTTTGGGACTTCCACCATGCATGGATTAAGTTTTGGAAAGCCCAGAGAACAGGAAGGAAAGGTGATAGCATACGAGCATCTTCTGCATGAGAAAATCCATATGTAATCCATACCAACTTTTACTTTTTTTGGGAAAATACTTGAGTTCACATTCGTAAACATGCTTCCTAAAGTGGAAGAGCTTGCGGGTAATCATCACGCGTGGTACGATATTTCATATAACATTGATAGGCTAAAATACCCTAAAAATCATCCAAGCTTCAATACAGATCAGAAAAGTTTAAGTCACTCGATTGGATGAAATGAAATAAATTCTGTATGGCATATTTGTACTTATTCACTGAAAATCTCCTACGATTGAATTTGATTTTTAGACCATCTCCTATACGGTGCCATAAACACATGGCTGTTATTATGTTGGATATTCTCGAGATGTAGTAACCAAAAACCTCATAAAAGTTGATCACCATATCATGCCCTTGAACAAAAGCAAACAAACAGAAGTGTGATTACTTATAATCTCACTCACTCAGCACGATTCAGTTATCTATATCCGACCTCGTAAATCATACACCATGCAGACATTGCGTTGGGTCTTCCTCACTTCCTCTGCATCCACTCTTTTGCTATTGCCTTAGCGGCTTATAAACTTCTGTATGAGCTTGCGGTTCTAGTTCCACGAAGGTATACAAACAAAGACAAAATCACGCAAAACCCCATTCTGGAAGAAGGGATTGAAAACTATTTGTAATATTGTATTGTAGGGATATACAACCAATTTTCTCAAACATTTGCATTTGATTCATAAAAATGTTCTGTATCTATTGCAAGGACTTTTTAACGCTATCTAGCTTCCATCTGCCAAACCAGGGCTGCTAACTCAAATTCGATTACTGACTTATGCCTCGACTTGCTAACCTCATCTGTTACATTAAGAGTAAGTAAGTATGTATGTATGATATATTCCATGCTTTCCTTGTTCTTTGGTACAATCACTTGGAATTCCGAGAAATAATGTTAGTCATTATCTGTATTGCGGGAAAGGAAATGCCAGTAATCACAGCTCATCTGAAATAACCATTTGCTACTACAGTTGGCAGTTCCCAACTTATTCTTTCAAGAAGTATCGCATTATCACATACATCATTATCATCATAATGCAAGATTGTACTTCAGTCTCTCCAGTTGCTCCCCACTGCTTTCTTCACTCTTTCCCTTTATTTATTGTCACATATTACTTCGACTTACATGTTACAAGCTTTATAGTGAAGTTGTATATAGCCAGCGAAAAAATCGACTTCAAGTGGAATGATTCATTGATCTGGTCCACACACGTGTGTATAGATATATCAGCTTGTGAACGTAGGTTTAAAGAATAACTCAGCGACAAGAAAAAATATATTTAGTACTCGCTCGGCAATGTGGGAATGATAGAGAGCAAGGGAGTGAAAAAGGAAGAGAAATGAGCTGGAGGACGGAATGAGTGAGGGTGGGAAAGGAGAAGGATGACCACATCTAACAGAAAACATATTATCGTCATACGTTTTCTGTCCTCAAACTTCTCATGTGATCCATGTTTCTAATGCACAACTCATGTGTGTGTCCTACTGTTGGGCTGAAATACTTGAATGCATGCATCCCATCCTAGCTCTGCCAGCTACTTATATGAAAACACGGAGGAATAATATAAAAATCGAATTTCCACTCTAGTGTTACTCCTTACACGATACAAGCACAAGTGGAACTTGCATTGCAGCATTCATTCGTGATGAGGATGACTTAGAGCGTTGTTGCCCCAAGGCTCCAATTTTTTGGCACAAGAATTCCACCTTAACATGCTTTGTCAATCCTGTTTCATTTCTGGCTTTTCCCCACTGGACTCTGGACTTCGGGAAAATGTACGTCTGCTGCTGACTGATTGTGATTTTTTATGCTGAGAAAAATTACTACAAGGACATATTGCAGATATATCTTTTGGAGGAGCTGTAGCTGGAGAGACCACGAGTGTTGGGTGAAAGCTGGTGGAGGAATGTTTTTCAACTAATGTATTTATTAAGTGCAGGGCAATACGTATGGGCTTACTTCCCAGAATCACACTTACTAAATGCATTAATGTTGTATGCAGCATTGTGTATTCTTTCACACATCCTGAATCTTATGTAATGTGGAGGCGTGAAGAGTTTCTTCAATAATTGCTGCCAACATAAAAATTACATTTTCTCCGATCTGGTTACCAATTCCTCCGTGTCGTTCTCATTCTCCGTCTTTCTTCACCACTCAGAGTTCCAAGAAGAAGAAGTATCACACAAATTTTCAATTTGTTAATCAAATTACGACCAGGGATATTTGTATGTCATCTAGCAGCCATTAATTGAATCCCTTAAATTATTATGAAATTAGTAGAGCTTATGGGAACATCTGACGCTGAGCACGGAAAGGGAAAACGGGGAGTAATGAAATAGTGCCTAAATTAGTGCAATCACCTAAAGTTATGAGGCAACATACAGTCCTTGTATATGTTTGGCAAGGCCAGACTGTATTAGTCATTCAACACTACGGTACTGCGTAGCAGTATTATACTCTAAGCATAAGCCACATTAGTTCCACTTTTGCAATCCCTTACGAGCTATATTGACAGTATTAAAACAGTTTATCATGAAAATTTTTCAATTTCCTCTCCGAAATTAGCCAAACTTGTGCTGTGAGCTATTATGAAGACGACGATAATACATGGTCTCCTGTGGTGCCACCACAATGTATAGAGAAACTTGTGTAACATGATTTTAGTTATATTCTTTTGAGTCAAGTATAAATATACATGTTGGAGACTTGAACTTCTATATATAATCTAATATGAAGCAATTCAATTCAGCTAGTTTATATTATGTATGTTGGAATTGTGGAGAGCGTATACGATTTTTTGTAAGATTCATGGTTTCAAGTGAAAAATATAATAAAATGAGACATTTATTAAATTATGTTGGCTTGTTTCCTTCTTACATTCATGGGAACACACTGCTACGAGGCAAAAAAGAAACTCTGATGTACTTCCCCCAAGCCAAATTGAAAAATGACTAGTTTAACTAATATTCAATTGCTATTTGGGGTCTCCTCCATCAGTTTGTCTCTTGTTGAGCAATATTGCTAGAACCCCAGATTAAATTGGTTTTTAACCATTTTCTGGTCCAGTTCATTGGCCTGCCTTAAATCGCATTTTAGTATTGCTGTACTATATTGTACTATTGCAGATTTTTAAAAAAAATCGTGATCACTTAAATAATAAGTGGTATGGGGCAATGCTAGACTGCTTAATCGACTCTGACTCATAGGGTGTTAGCAAAAACTAAAGATGAGTGGTATCGTTCATCTTACTCCTTTGTTTACGCATTGCTGGAAACACACACATCTCTACACATAACTCAGAAAGAAAGCAGGAAGCCTTTTTTGAAGAAGTAAATATTTTATTGTCACATTTTGGGACAGTTGTTGTACATGTCAAAGACGTTTCTTCCGTTTCCGTTATTCTAGGTGGTGGCATGGCACTTGGCAGTCAACTTGTTTTCTTTTTCGGCACATATATACTTGTGCACAAGCCCTAACACCACTTATGTCAGAAATGGTGCGGGCGACTGAAGAAAGAAAATGAAGATTTCTCTCAAAGAAACGGGTAATAGCGTTTCAATTTTTTCCTTTTTACTGAGACCGCTCATCCATTCTGTCGTTGTCACTGTTCTCAGCGGTTTACATTTTGAACACAAATATGCATGCTTACATGCATATGCATTTGCAATAAATACTATGTGTACACAGTAGTTGCGCATCGTTGAAGCGACGAAGGAAATTCCCCGGCGGAAGTCAACTGTTATGATGAACTGTTTCAAAAAGAACGACACTTGATGGTACTTCATCTTTGTCATCAAACCGTAGTATTGTTTAAGAAATCCCTTGATTTCGCGAGCCATGTTAGACATTCGCAACAACGACTTTTCTTCTGCTGTTTCTCTTTTAGACTACCAAATCAAGGATTTCTTTTGCAACAGCAATATTATTGTATACCAAAATTTTTAATGATTAATGACATAAAACATTATATATTGTGTTACTTGCATGGCTTCGTATCGTAAGATAAAAATAAATTTAGTTTCTTTGCTTTCTAAGATTTTACTACATTGTTTTCCTTCAGTATCCAATTCAACACCAAATCAAATCCAAGTCATAATCCCTTTCATCGGAGCAGATATATGATGAAAGTCCAAAGCCATAAATTAGGTTTTTATATTAAAACGCTCCAATAACCCAACTGCATCAGTGCCATTTCCCTTCCTAAAGAAACAAACTTGGGAAGACTCGTAATCCAAAGCAGTTCACATTTGTCAAGGAAAAGGAAGGAGAAAGCGAGAAGAAGTGATCTGAACGGCGTGAAGAAAAATAAAGAATAGAAAGCCGTAAAATTCCTGAATGGATTAATGTTTTCTATTCTCATGGTACTAAACCTTTTGAAACAACTGCCGACTATGGTAGGAGAGATATCATTCATTCACATCATCATCGTCATCATCATCTGGAACAAGACTAGCAAATGGCCATACATACATATAAACATCTTATATTTTATATACGGATAAGCTTCAAAATTCTAAAAGTTTCCCAGAGGCCTTTCCCTCTGACTTCATTCAAAACCATGGTCAAAATTGAGCAAGTAATACTATTTTGGCATTAAGAGAAAGATGTTAAATATAAAAAAAGGAAAGTCATGCGATGCTTTTATTCTCCATGTCATTACAAAACTGCAGATAATGCTCATTCGACAAGGATAAAGTACCAATACCTACTCACTCGCCATATATACGCATAGATAGGTAGCTACTACAATGTGGATCTGTAGTTAAATATGAGAGTAAAAAGAAAGACGTATAGGAATAGGAAGAGAGGAGAAAAACATCTACCAATTGGTTGTTAAGTTTAATGTTCAATGCTTCTTCTCCTGCTACTATTACTAGTGCCACTACAGATGGAGAAAGAGATCAAGTCTTATTCGCTCATTCATTCTTGAGAATCTCTCTTCTTCTTCGTCTCCTTCTGCCTCTGTCCATTCCATACTACTTTCTTTTCTAACATCCCAAAGCTTTCTCCACTTTTATAACAATGTGGTGCTTTTCCTGCCTCCTCCTGTTATTACCTTCTCTTTCTCCTCTTTTTATACTGAGACAGACACAAAAAGTTGACTACTTTTTACTCGTTCCATTCTACTTTTTAGTAGCAATAATCTATTGAATTCCCCTATTGAAAAGCATAGATTACATGGTAATGCTTTTCACCAGACGACATAAGAAGAGTGACCAATAGTACTAAGTTTCTATTAACGGAGAAACGATGGTTGTTATGATGTAGTATTAAACTCACATACACGCATACACCAACTACGTACGTATTTATTCTTATGGAAAACTACGAGGGTACAGCTGGCTGGGAGTAAGCCGTGTTATAAAAAAAGCATGTTTTACTTCTTCTTCCTCTCCCATTCGACATACATATAAAACTGAACAAGACGGAGCAGCCAGTTGTAAATGGAACAAATTTTATAAATTCGACTACTAGACTACTCTTTTCTCTATATTATCCCTGTGAATCCTTCCCTTTTCAAAAAAAGAGGACGTGAGCGGATATTGGGGTGGCTATTTTGGTAAAAAGTTTGTAACATTTTTTTGGTGAATAAAGAAGAAACGAGTATTCTTTTTGAAAATTTCTTTGTTACTTTTACTTTATGTACTCACGGCATAATGCATAAGAAAGGAGTGGAGAGAAGATTGTTGCAACACTATAATAACACATATCATGTTCCCCCCGTATAACGTAAATGGATCGAGGTAGAGCACTTCACCAAGATAGTTATGGCATTGTGAAAATAAAAAGGTTACGACATTACGACCTCTTTCTACCGCTGCTTCACAATTTTATTTTCACCCTCCGCCTCCTTCCGGTCATCTGTGAAGAGATTCATAAGTCATATGAGTGCTCTCTCCCAAGTGGAATGATTTTGTTGAAGTTTTTAAAAAACATGTATATATATCAGGAGAAAACTTTCAGGGGGTGATAATCCGAAATTGCTTTTAGTTTGGTGGCATGAGGAACGGCACCCGCGTTTCTGGCACCACTCACATATGTACATAATTCATTGAATATTCTGATGGTTCATACTTTATCATGAATTTACTGGTGGTGAATTTCGCATCATATAAATCTGCATCCTTCAAAAACGGATGAATTCTAATTTAATGAGGTTTAAAAGGCAACATAAGCAAGTAGAATAGTAACGTTTTCAACATACAATTCTACTTTTTCCAACCGCAATTTGGGGGAAACACAAAATGACAATTTAATCGACTTAAGTTGATTATCCTGAGTGCAGTTTAAATGGAAATCGACAATAAATACTCTTCACTGTCATGAATAAACTGTTTTCTTCTAATGTCGCAGTCTGCAATGAAACCGACTCCAGATGTATTGAATATAATATCCTAGCCAAAGGAAAAACACTTATCTTGAAACCGAATTGTAGCTTCCAATGTGGACTATGCTCTATCTCTTTGTCACATAAGTATATGTAATTTACATAATAGTGCTCGGAAAACGATACTGTATCTACCCAGACCGATTTGAAAATGGATTCATGCGATAATACAGACAAACGTTCGCTGCTTCTTGCCACGACCACACCATGTATATGTATGTATCTATATTTATATTACTATTTCCATTACCCAT
Organism: Orchesella bifasciata; assembly: GCA_034697805.1. Classification (NCBI taxonomy): domain Eukaryota; kingdom Metazoa; phylum Arthropoda; class Collembola; order Entomobryomorpha; family Orchesellidae; genus Orchesella; species Orchesella bifasciata. The sequence continues at coordinate 1,451 of JAQGAP010001141.1, read as the reverse complement.
TCGGTATTCTATTATGATTATCATTTGAAAGGGTATCTATCGCACAAATTGAGTAGTAAAAATTGTCCCCAGACATAAATTAGTGAACAAAATGAAGAACTAAAGTGAGAAAATGGGATAACCTAAAACAAATAAATCTTGTTCTTCCTATTCCTTGAATAACTACTGTATAAGATGAGAGCACAAAGAAAAAACAGGGAAGAATGAAAGGAAGGCAACTTTTGTGTTTGGGGGAAGTGGGACTGCGAATGACAGACCAACAATGTGCTGCTACTACTTTGAGTAGCAAATACAGCCAGGCAGAGCAACGGCATTTTCAACTCCGTTTTGTTCTCTTTCTTAGCTTTTCTTCATAGTTTGTTTGTGGTAATAAACCGAGAAGAATTGGAAAAACCTTGACAGACTCATTTATCACTCTGGCGAGAAGATAGCAATGAAAATCGAAGAGAGAAATGTTGTATCATCAGCATCACATGGTGCAACACCATTTTTAGTCTGTATAAACTCAGACACAGACGCATACCTATATACTGTATGCCACCGTATTATGAAGCTCACTTATTGCTATTGCTTAAAACCATATTATACCATACCATTCCTGCCATGTTGATGCGATAGTGATGTTGGTGGTGGCTTTGGATCACAATCACATACATTTCCAATTCCAATGTGCTTTACAAGTTAGTTAGAAAATTGTAAAAAAAAGAAGTCTTTCTTTTCAGATTTCTTAACTTTTTTTTCTACTCCTCTGTCTATCATTCTTTTTTGGGTCCATTTTTAAAGTAAGACGGCAGCAAAGAAGAAGAGAAAGAAAAGGGAAGAAATGAAAGCAGATGAACTTTCTCCAAGAAAGATACCTTTTAAATCAGGCAAACCTTTTAAAAACTTGCGTTCAATCTGTGATTGTGGCCTAGTTAGACTATTCTTTACAATCCGAAGCACACACACACACAATGCTTTCAACTGTACTTATGTGTACTTGCTCAACATCAATACGGAGAGGACGGGTAAGTTGTAGTAGTACTTGTTTAAGCTTTTAAGTCTTTGGCTGCTGATATAACGAGAAAAGACTTTTCTTAAGAAAAATATGCTGTCGTAGGACTCGACGAAAAAAAAACGTACATTTCAGATTTCTTTTTCGAACGCACAACCAAACCATCAAGATATAAAAAGAGAAAGGACAAGAAGAGTCATATTATCAGTACACAATGGTATAAAAAGACACTTTACGGTCAGGAAAGAATGGATGGAAAAAAGAAACGAAAAAAGCGAGAAAAACTACAAGATATATGACCATTTGTGTGGGAGGGGAAAGCAATAATTTAACTTGACTTCATTTTCTCCTCTTTTCTCATCTCACTTTCATTCAGTCATTCAGGTATACATACCTACGTCACTACATAATGCACATATATTTCTACGGAGAATGGAATTTACTATACACATCAGTG